>OX579648.1:0-235829 GCA_951230895.1 Carpatolechia fugitivella
GAAGAGTTGAGAGAGACACTAGAGAAACATAGGAAAACTTTTGACCGGGATATGACTTACGCGAGTGTAGTTGCAACCCAAAAGGGAAGCACCCCACCAAAGCGCAGCACCCTGCACTCGGTCGTGGTCACATCCAAAGATGACACCGAGACTGGAGATGAAGTGCTACACAAAGTTAGAAAAGCAGTGGATGCAAAAGAGGGCTGGGTCAAGGTAGAAAAGGTTAGAAAGGCAAGGGATAGAAAGGTCATCTTGGGCTTTGAGACAAAGGAGGAGAGAAATAAAATCAAGGAAAAGCTAGAAAAGGAAGGGGTTGACCTCAACGTCGAGGAAGTAAAAAACAAAGATCCTCTTCTGATTCTTAGAAATGTTTTAGTGATTAACACAGACGACGACGTTCTCAAGGCACTGAGAAATCAGAATGGGGGGGTTTTTCGCGGCCTCGACGACGAGGATAATAGACTGGAAATAAAATACAAACGAAGAACCAGAAACCCACACACTGCTCATGTTGTGGTCAGCGTGTCTCCTACAATCTGGCGCAGAGTCATCGAGATTGGGACTGTCCACATAGATTTGCAGCGCATTAGGGCAGAGGACCACTCCCCTCTTGTTCAATGCACACGCTGTTTGGGATTTGGACATGGAAAGCGTTTTTGCAAAGAATCGGCTGACCTCTGCAGCCACTGTGGCGGGCCTCACTTAAAGGCGGAGTGCGCCGACTGGCTGGCGGGCGTCCCACCGGTGTGCCGCAACTGCACAAAGGCAAAACTGGACCACGCTGGGCACAACGCTTTTAGCCACGAATGCCCAACGCGTCGCAAATGGGATGAGCTGGCCAGGTCATCCATAGCCTATTGCTAAGGGCACACAAGGCGAGCAAATACCTTACCAAATAGTACAAGCGAACCTCCAACGAAAAAAGTTAGCAACAGACGAGTTACTCACTGAAGCAAAGAAACGTGGAGTCGACATAGCTCTTCTTCAGGAACCTTACGTGGGTGGGGCAAAAGTAATGAAGTGTCACAGAGGTATGAGAGTCTTCCAAGGCACTGGTTCAGGAGACGGGACTGTAAAAGCGGCAATAGCCGTATTTAATCATGACTTAAACGTCAAACAGTATCCAACACTCACTACCAACAACATCGCTGTAGTGGGAATCCAGACAAGTGCTTGGGAGATCACACTCGTCTCCTTCCACTTCGAGCCAGACCAGCCCCTTGATTTGTACTTGGAGCACCTGAAGAGGGTTGAACAAGAAGTTGGATCTCGAAAATGGATCGTTGGAGGTGACGCCAACGCAAAGAGCACGTGGTGGGGAAGCGCAGTGGTCGACCACAGGGGTGATGAAGTCTCCGGAGCTCTCGAAGAACTGGGCCTAAATATTCTAAATACAGGGGAAATTCCGACCTTCGACACGATCCGAGGAGGAAAACGATATACCAGCAGCGTCGACGTAACAGCCTGTTCGACTGACATTCTAGACCTGATTGAAGACTGGAAAGTCGACGAAGGTCTCACGAGCTCGGACCACAACGGCATCACGTTTAACATCCGCTTACAAAAATCAAAAGGTATTAAAATCACCAGAACCACAAGAAAATTTAATACGAAAAAAGCTAATTGGTCTAAGTTTCGTGAGAAGCTCAACCAATCGTGCCTGAAAAACAAGTTTACTAAATTGGAAATAGAAAAAATTACTACGGTAGAAGAAATAGATGAAGCCACAGATAACCTCACCAAATCAATAGAAGAAGCATGCAAATGCTCAATGCCAACCAAAAAGGCCAAAGAAGAACTTACCCTGCCGTGGTGGTCCGAGGAACTCGCTGAGATGAAGAAATCAGTAGCTACCAGGAAGAGAAGAATTAGATGTGCTGCTCCAGTCCGCAGATCGAAGGTCGTCCAAGAGTACCTGAAACAGAAAAAAGAATATGAGGCAGAGGCAACCAAAGCTCAGATCGGGAGTTGGAAGGAGTTTTGCTGTAAGCAGGACAGGGAGGGGGTATGGGAAGGTATTTACAGGGTCATAGGGAGAACAACACGTAGGGAAGAGGATTTGCCGCTTAAAAGCGATGGTGAAATACTGGATCCAAAGGGTTCCGTCAAGCTCTTTGCAGAAACATTTTATCCGGAAGATCATACTGTCAATGATAATGTTCACCATCGTAACGTTAGAATGAAAGCCGAAAGAGTCAACGATGGAGACCAAGATGATCTCTGCGATCCACCGTTTACAATGGCTGAACTGAGGAGTGCAAGTGAATCTTTCAATCCAAAGAAGGCTCCAGGAGAGGATGGATTCACGGCCGATATCTGCAGCCAAGTTATCGAGAATGACCCGGATCTGTTTTTATTGTTTTTAAACAAGTGTTTGACCTACCATCACTTTCCTAGAGCCTGGAAAACGGCAACCGTTATAGTGCTGAAAAAGCCAGGTAAAGGTGATTACACCTCCCCTAAAGCCTACAGGCCCATTGGATTGCTCCCCTTGTTGGGAAAAATTTACGAAAAAATGCTCGTAGTCCGCCTCAAATTCCACCTGTTACCGAAGATCAGTACTCGCCAGTACGGATTCATGCCACAAAGGAGCACCGAAGACTCCCTCTATAACCTAATGCAGCATATACGAAATAAACTGGATCTAAAGAAAATCATAGCTCTGGTATCATTGGACATAGAGGGAGCCTTCGACAGCGCCTGGTGGCCAGTTATTAAACTCCGACTGGCTGAGGAAAAGTGTCCGGTGAACCTAAGGCGGGTTATAGATAGCTACCTGAGTAACAGAAATGTAGTAGTTAGGTATGCCGGGGAGCAATATAGTAAAGGCACCAGCAAGGGTTGTGTCCAGGGCTCTATTGGGGGACCCGTTCTTTGGAACCTCCTTCTAGACCCACTGCTTAAGAGTCTGGAAGTAAAAGGAGACTATTGTCAGGCTTTTGCTGATGACGTCGTCCTAGTCTTTGACGGCGAGACGGCGCTCGAAGTGGAGGAGCGGGCTAATGCGGCTCTCGGGCATGTTCGGGCTTGGGGTGTCAGGAATAAATTAAGTTTTGCACCGCACAAAACGAATGCGATGATCATAACCCGTAAATTAAAATACGACACACCACGCCTGAGCATGGGCGGGATACAAGTTGACATATGCAAGGAAATAAAGCTGCTGGGTATCACCATAGACGATAAGCTGACGTTTAATACTCATGTCTTGAACGTCAGCAAAAAGGCAATAGGCGTCTACAAGCAGTTGTCTAAAGCAGCCAAGGTAACCTGGGGGCTCCATCCGGAGGTCATTAGAATTATATATGTGGCCACAATCGAGCCAATAGTACTGTACGCCGCCAGCGTCTGGGCTCCGGCTGCAAACAAACTGGGTGTTATTAAACAGCTCGCTGTGGTTCAGAGAGGTATCGCCCAGAAAATGTGTAGAGCCTACCGCACTGTCTCCCTAAACTCGGCACTAGTGCTGGCTGGAGTGCTCCCCCTTGACCTCCGAGTCCGCGAGGCGGCTTTACTTTACGAAGCCAAGAGGGGGGTGCCCCAGCGGGCGCTGGGAGGGAGGAAGGTAGAGCGTATGACTTCAGCGCTTGAGGTTCCACATCCTGCGAAGCGCACTAGCCTGGAGCTCGTTAATTTGGCGAACCAAGAGGAGATGAACAGCAATGGCAACTTCGACATCTGCATATTCACGGATGGGAGCAAGATTGACGGCAGAGTCGGAGCTGCTCTATCTATATGGAGCGGTGAAAACGAAGTCAAAGCAATCAAGCTTGCTCTGCCAGAATACTGCACGGTGTACCAGGCGGAGCTCTTGGCGATATGCCGAGCGACAAGGGTAGTCCAAGAACACAGGGAGTCCTCATTCGGCATATACAGTGACTCAATGGCGGCACTCCTAACGGTCAAAAATCCCAATTGCCTCCACCCATTAGCAGTTGAAGCCAGAGATAACCTAAGATCAGTATCTCACCAGAACAAGATGGTCACCTTGCACTGGATTAAGGCACATGCAGGGATGGAAGGTAATGAGAGAGCCGATCAGTTGGCAAAGGAGGCTGCAAGAAAGTCAAAAAAGAGACCGGACTATGACCTCTGCCCGATTTCTTTCGTCAAGCGAGGCATTCGTATGGCAACGCTTGACGAATGGAATCGCAGGTATAAGACTGAGTCAACAGCCTCTGTCACCAAAATGTTTTTTCCGGATGCGGTAGCGGCGTACAGAATAGTCAGGAGGTTCGAGGCCAGCGCCATCATAACACAGGTAATGACTGGGCATGGTGGGTTCTCCGAATACCTGAATCGTTTCAGGTGCAAAGAGAGCCCATCGTGCGTCTGCGATCCTGGTGTTGAGGAAACGGTCCCGCATATCCTATTTGAGTGCCCAGTGTTTTCTGTTGAGCGTCACGATGTAGAAATAAGACTGGATATAAGGTTGGTGCCTGAGAATGCAAAAGACATTGTAGAAAGTAATAAAAAGAGACAAATATTTTTAGATTATTGTATAAGATTGGCGAAGAAAGTTGTCGACAGAAATAGAACTAGATAAAGCAACTTATGCTTTTATAATATAATGTAATATATTAGAAATAAGCATAAAATTATATTTAAGATATAGATAACTAAAAATGTATATATTAAGCCTTACGCTACAGAAACATTTTAGAATAGGTAAGAATACTTTGTTGGTGGTGGGTTTTAATATAAGAAGAATTTTGTATTTATTTAAGAAAAGAGCATGAAAACAGCCCGAAAAGAGCACAAAAACTGCCCAAAAGCAAAAAGGTTTTTAGCTGGTAGAAATCCAGCACTATCTGGGACCTCCATTCCCAGATGTCTTTCGAAGATTTTCCTTTCTTGCTTAATAAAAAACAAAAATTATAAAGAAAATACTGACTCTGACCACGTCAGAGGTAAGAAGATATAATAAAAAAAAAAAAAAAAAAAAAAAAACCTAACCTAACCTAACCTAACCTAACCTAACCTAACCTAACCTAACCTAACCTAACCTAACCTAACCTAACCTAACCTAACCTAACCTAACCTAACCTAACCTAACCTAACCTAACCTAACCTAACCTAACCTAACCTAACCTAACCTAACCTAACCTAACCTAACCTAACCTAACCTAACCTAACCTAACCTAACCTAACCTAACCTTTTTTTTTTTTTTTTTTTTTTTTTTGACGTGGGGAAATCCTCATGGATACCCAGTCACCCCGGGGAGGCGACTAGGTTATGTCGGACTCCTACCGACTAAAACCCCACGGTGTTTCCTTCTCGCACCGTATGGTGGGAACACGGGTACGCTTTCGCATTCATCCGCGAACCCACCAGTGCCCGGCCGCATGCGCAGCCCCTCCTCAAGGTGGAGCATGGAGCTCCCCTCCTACAGCAAGGCGCGCCAGAAACACCCAAGCGCGCCTTACCTCCTGGCCCCTATCTGTGGGGCGACGGACCCCCCGAGACCGCCGCCCAGAGGCTGTGAGCATGGGTCGACCTCCCATACCCCGCGGCGGATCAGGTGTTTGGCTCCGCCGCAAAACCACGAAACGGCCGCAGAGGACAGGGAGAGCGGCAACGACACACCGACACTCCTCTTCCCCTGCGGCCCCACCGCCAACGCATCCAACGGTGCGCCACCGTTTGGTCGCGGGAGATAGGGCGAGCGGCAACGACACACCGACACGCCTCTCCTCCCGCGACCCCTCCTGGCTGCAGGGGACAAATTCGTCCCCCTCACCCCCTTCGGACGCATCGAGAGCGGGCTTATCGCCCAAGCCCACTCCGAGCGTCCCCTCCTCGGATTCCTTTTAGCTTCACCGTGTCGACCAACCACGGCTACTGAGCTCCCCCATCGCGACAAGATTGGAATCCATCGGGGGAGAACCTAACCTAACCTAACCTAACCTAACCTAACCTAACCTAACCTAACCTAACCTAACCTAACCTAACCTAACCTAACCTAACCTAACCTAACCTAACCTAACCTTTTTTTTTTTTTTTTTTTTTTGTTTCGTGGAGAAAACCTGCGACCAGGTACCCAAACCATCGGGGGAGGATTGGGTTATGTGGGATTTCTACCCACTAAAAACTCCACGGTGGACAGCCTCGATGCTGTTCGAAGGGTTCCGGGATCTCCAAAGGAACGCAACCGGAACCCCTCTAGCATCTCGCCCGAGGGCCCCTCCCGAAACAGGCTGTGAAACAACCTGCTTCCGCACCCATCCGGTGCGCAGTGACTTGCTGACCACACCAAGCCACTGCCTTCCCCGGAGTCGTTTGTCGGACGCCGCAGCCCCCGCTGCAACGCTCGCGACCCCGATGACCCCCTTTAGTCGCTTCTTACGACAGGCGGGGGAGACCGTAGCCCTATTCTTGGCCGGGAACTACACGGCTATCGCCAGAACTAAGTTCCGACGTTTCCATCACTGGCAGGGACAGCCCACCCCATTCTGGGGTTGTTTGTTCGGCGCACGTGAGCCGCTCTGCTATTATTCAGAGCCCTCCGTCGCCGCCGTCTCATGGGGTTTGCACGTTCGCGATCCCGCTCCGCTGATTCCTTTTGGACCATGACAGTCTCACAAAAGGATCGCACGGCATCCCAGGCTGCTTTCCTTTCCAACATCGCAGTGACCACTGCAGGTAGGCACAAGTCTGAACCAATGACTTCAACCAGCTCCTGGCGCTCGGATTCCCAGACAGGGCATTCCGCCAAAGTATGCTGCGCCGAGTCCACGCCTGCTCCACAGTGGTGACACTGCGGTGTCGTCTCCCTGCCAATTCGATTGAGATACTCACCGAAGCAACCATGTCCGGTGAGTATCTGAGTCAAGTGAAAGGTGACTCTACCTTTGCGGTCCAGCCAAGCTTGGAAGCATGGCAAGACCGCTTCTATCAGTCGTTTTCCGGCGTATTGTGGCTCGCTGAGACGTTCACGCCAACGGTCGATAGCCCACTTATGTGCCCTCTCTCGGAAGTCCGCATTTTGCCTGTCCGGAAGTTGACCAGCCTCTTGGTGGAGGATGCGATAAACCTTTGCATCCATCCGAGCCAGAATGTCGAGGGGCGGGAAACGCGCCAGGACAGTTGCCGCCTCAAATGATATGGTCCGATACCCTCGTGCGACCCGAATAGCGATGCGTCTTTGCATGGCGTTAAATTTATTTGCACGCGCACGTCCACCCTCTAGACGGTCGGCCCACACAGGGGCACCATACAACGCTATGGATCGCACAACACCGGCGTACAGACGCCTTACTCCTTCCTGGGGTCCACCGAGATTTGGCAGCAGTCTGTGCATAGCACCTGCTACCTTTTCAATCCGGGGGACGAGGCGGGCGAAGTGGTCGTCGAAGGACCAGCGGCCATCCAGATAAAGGCCCAAGTATTTAAGGCACTGACCGACTTGAACCACCGTATCTCCCACACGCACCGATGTGACAGGAGGTGACTCTCCCCGAGGCAGTCCGTGGAACCATAGCGCCTCGGTCTTGTGAGGCGCAATTTCCAGCCCAAGATTTCGGATCCTCCTTACCATACACGCCACACCGACTTCGGCAAGTCTGCGCGTTCTTTCGAAATCCTCCCCTTCGGCAAGGATCAGAGTATCGTCTGCATAACAGACAACCCTTATGCCGTTGGGTAGTTCCGTCCTCAAGACAGCATCGTATGCAAGATTCCACAAGAGAGGGCCTAACACCGACCCCTGAGGAACCCCGCACACGACCTCTCGTTGCACTGTTTCACCGAACCCCACTGGGTAGCAGATGCTCCTGTTGGACAGGTAGTCTCCGACTACCTTTTGTATGTAGACAGGGATCCGATGGAATTCCAGTGCCTCCATGCATGCCTTCCAAGGCAGGGAATTGAACGCATTGACAATATCAAGGCTGACCGCCAATACCACGTTTCCCTGGGATACAGCCCGTTCAGACAATGTCCTTACGCGAAGGATCGCGTCTACCGTTGAACGACCCTGCCGAAAGCCAAACTGGCTGTCGGAGAGATCTGGACCGACTTCTGATAAATGCCTGTTAATGCGGAGTGCAATGATTCGCTCAAAGAGCTTGCCCTCTTCGTCCAACAGGCAAATCGGACGAAACGCAGAAGGCGAGCCCTCTGGCCTCCCGTCCTTCCTCAACAAGACCAGTTTGGCCTCCTTCCAGATCGTCGGGAAGGAACCGAAACGGAGACAGTTGGTGAACAATCTTCTCAGACAGTTATCCAGCACCTCCATTGCCACGACAATCGCGCGTCCTGGTATTCCGTTAGGGCCGGGAGCTGTGTTGCGAGCTGACAAACGTCTAACCGCATATAACAGCTCCCCCGACGACACCTCCAAATGATCTGACCAATCATTCGCACCTAGAACCCGCTGTGCAGAGTCTGTCAACATCATCGGGAACAATGTGTCCACCACCCGCGCCGTGAAATCAGGCTTTAAAGTCTCTGTCAAGGGAGGGACCCATGGGCGCAGTTTTCCCAGAACCATCTTATAGGGACGGCCCCATGGATCTTGACTCAGACTGTTCAGCAGTTCGTCCCATGACCGCGATTTAGCCTGCCTTATGGCCTTCTGGAGGGCAACTGTAGCGGTGCGGTACTCCGCATAGGCAGCCTCTGTTTCCTCCTGAGTTGATCCTCTACGTCGTCGAGTTCGAAGGAATCGGCGCCGAGATGCGAGGCACACTTGGCGTAACTGGGAAATGCCCTCTGACCACCAGTAAACTGATCGCTTCGCACCCGTCCTAACCCTCGGCATAGACGCGTCACAGATGGTCGTCATTGTGTCTCTGAATCGCTCAGCGCCTCTCTCTGGCACATTAAACTGGTCCTCCGGAGGATCCACCCAGTCAGCTGTGTGTGCTGCAGCAACCAGCAAGTCTCTGTCCATCTTTTTGATTGCCCAACCCACCTGAGCAGTGAGAGAACGAACCCGCGGACGGTTCAGAGACAGCGTGAGCTTAATATGGCGGTGGTCTGATAGTGTTACAACACCCTCGGCCACTCTCCAATCCTCTACCAGTCGCTCAGCCAACCGGTTCGCCCATGAGAGATCGACGATCGATTCGCCCTGGTACCGAACACAGGTGAAGACCGATCCTTGGTTCAAAAACCATACATCCAGGCTGGCTGCCCATTCAAGGGCAGCATCACCCTTCAAATTGCTGATCCTGTCACCCCAGGCCTCGGAACGGGCATTGAAGTCGCCCAAGATGAGTAACGGACGAGAGAGGTATCTGCGCGCACAAACCTCTACTCTACCCAGATATGTTTCGTACTCATCTAGGTTAATATTGGGCGACACGTAGCAGCCTATCACCACAATAGGCCCCCACTCAACCACGACGAATCCCTGGTCAGATTCCAGTTTGCGGCAAGGTGGGTCTCCACGTCCGCCACCCCAGTAAATAGCTACCAAGCCACTGTTGTCCCCAAACCATCGTGGGTGCATTGGGACTCTGTATGGTTCAGAGATTACCCCTAAACCAACTGACCACTCAACCAAAGTCTGTGACAGCAAGTCTTGCGCTGCCCGACAGTGGTTGATGTTGCCCTGGAGCACTATTTGTTTTGGAGTGAATTTTAAGCCTCCATTGCCTCCTCCGGTGGGTGAGTACCCAGTTCGGTCGCTGCATTCTGGGTTGCAGTACCGCCGTCAGCCATTGTGTTAATTGTTGCGCCTTTTCCCTGCTTGCCCTTTTTAGGGGGCTTGCATCGTTTGCTGCCGATTCGATGGTCAGCAGGACGTCCTAAATCGGCGCACAAAGTGCACCTTGGCTCACTGGCCTTACACTCTGCGGCTTTATGACCAGATTTGCCGCATCTGTAGCACAGAGTAGTCCGATCCACGGTGCTAGTGCACTGGTGCCTAGCGTGGCCTTGCTCCAGGCAACGGAAACATTGCAAGGGTCGCGCCTCCAATAACTGAATCCTGGCCGAGATCCACCCTATTTTAACCCGCTTTGCATTTGCAAGCTTGTGCACAGCAGCAAGCGGGCATCGAACCCAAACCGAGCCTAGGGAGCCGGGGCGACCCTTGCGGATTTCACCCACTTGCACGTCGTCAGGTAAGCATCCACCAACTGCGACAACAGCGGCAGATACCTCCGATGGAGTGATGGACTCGTCCAGATCCAGTACTCTTATTTCCGCCTTTTTCAACGGCCTCGAGATACGCACACCCATGTCTTTAAGAGCTTCCTGCATCTTTTGGGCCAGAGAGTTCGCTTTCTCAGAGCTCTCCTTGCCCGTAATCTCGAGAAGCAGGCCACCGTTTAGGGCACGCTTTTGCCGGATTTCTTCTATTCCCAAGTCTGCCGGACGCACACGCTGCTTAGCAGCTGCCATGACTTGTGCGTAAGTTAATTCGGCTCCTTCCAGAATGGTTACTCTTCGGGAGATATCGCCATCTAAATCTCCAGGTATAGTGTCAACTATATTTATTCACCCCTAACTCGGAAAAACGATCCTTGACATATGTTTTTTCTGGAGCCGTAAATTTCTTCATCAAAAGGGCTACAAGGACGAATCTTTTTGGAAGAAATCTGACGACGGAATCTGGGAATAAAAAACCCACAAAGTTGGACCTAACATCTCCCGTGTCCCCGTGGGGGTAGCTACCCCAAATCCAGAATTTTTGGTTAGTGTTTAAGGAGGAGGAGAAGACTTTACGTGACCATCTGGATTTTTCTGACATACCCTGGATACGCTGGGGCCTATTTGCGGTTTTGGTAATTGACTCTTTTTGCCGCAAGCCACCCCTTGGCTCCCTGCAAACCCGAATCCGCCCTTAGTGTGCCGAAAGCGTGAGAAGAGGAAAAGTCCCGAAGGCCCGCAGCATTAGTTTTAAGATATTTTAATAATTGTAATTTTGGTAAATTTTTGAATTGACACACTCACCTGTCGGGCATTACCAAATAAGCTTGTACACCCTCTAGCTCCTCAGGGGTTGGTTTTATCGCAAAAATAACGTTGATATTCCAGGGGTAACCTAAATTTTGGACCCCAAAAAACCACCCCCGCGAAAATTTTTTTCATAAACCCTGAAATATTTTTGGTTTCTGAAAATTTCAGGGAAATAAAATCACTTTCGATAATAAATTGGGACTGTCCCCTATATTTCAAAATTTGTCCCAGATTTTTCGCCCAACTAGAAGTCCCCAAACCAACCTTTCGAAGCTGACAAAAATCCACCCCCTGAAGGAGCGCCAGGCTTGCAAGCCACCCTGCCTGTTAAATTTTGAAAAAGATATTTTTCCCTTAAACTGTGCCCTACTATATTCTCAATAATTTTTACCCCGTGCATTTCCGACGCCCCGTTCTGGAGATACGTGCTTTTTAGCATTGTAAGGGTTGGGTTACTTGAACGCAAAATATTAGATTGTTCGGATAAGGAATTTTCCAAAAAATCCCTTATAACTCGAAAACGGTGCGTCGTAGCCCAATTTTGACAAAACTTTTTACCCCCTCCCCAAACCCCTCCCCCCTTAGCCCCATCGAAGACCCCCAAAAATCTAGGCCCTGGGAACCTTCCCTTAAAATTTCAACCCCCTCCACCTACAATTATCTCAAACAACCAAATAAGGTTGAGCCCTGACCTATCCTGTACATACAAATTAAGATAACCCCGTAAGTGGAATTTTGTTTTCATTTTCAGTTTAGACAATTGGTATCACCTCCTGGAGACAAACCACCCCATCCACCCCCATCCCTTATCAACCCCCTGCCCTATCAAAATTAATTTTCCATTTTAAGTAGGCAAATTAAGCCTTGACCTGTCACCCATCCTCTTCTTCATCCAAACTCCTTCACGAACAACCCCTACATTTTCCCGGGTATCCCCCCAACCCCAACCCTTAACCCCTGACCCCTGACTGGTAATATCCGTGCGGGGTATCGTTGGAATCAGGAGAACGAGTGTGATCTTTTGGTTCTGGCAACTACCCCTGCACCCCATTCCCAACCCCCAACCCCCTCCCCTAAAATTCAAATATTACCCTTGTGAGGTGTTGTTGGAGTCGGGAGGTTGAATGCAATCTGCCGACTCGAACAACTACCCCCAACCCTGACCCCCCTCCCCTCCCCCCAAATTTTTGAATTGCATTATCTCCGGAACTACTAGGCCTAGAGGCCCGAGATTGGGGTCATTTGAAAGGGCTCGGTGAGACCTACCTCTGGGTGTAGCTTTTAAGCTCTACATAGAGCCAAAAAATATTTTTCTTTTATTTTATCGTGATTATTTTTGGATATCTTTACCAAAAAATTTTTTTTTGTTTTGTGTTATTGTTTTATTTTGTTTACTGCTTGTTGTGTATTAGTTAAGAAATATCGACCTTTCTTTGCTTTATTGTATAAGTTGATACCAATTGGCTTTATTGAGCCATTGTTCATTTATTTTCTGTAAGACCACTGACGAATATTCCCTTTTTGGAATATTTAAGAATCCACTTAAGACCCACCGTAATATTTTTCTTTGTTTCATTTTGTTTTGTTTATTATCTGTTTTCCTTTTGGACTGGCTTTATTGAGCCAAACTTAAGCGTGACAAGTGTTGACCACACCGCCGGCAGACCCTCCTTTAGTATGTTTGGTATAGGTATAAGGACGCCAATGTCAAAAGATAAGGATACGGCAAGAACAAAACCTGACAGTCGTCGTGGGTCGGCTTCCCCGGAGACAACTGAGCTTATTGACCTTTCCGAGATGGAAGATCTGTCTCAGACATTCAATGTCAGACGTAGCATTGGTGAGCTCGAGGCCCGCAATACGCAGACTTCACCTTCGGCTGTTCCGGTGGTGAAGCCCTCTGCTAAAGTGACCTCCGCCACCCAGAAATTAAAGCTTACTTTCTCGCAGAAAAATGCAAAATGTGTTAGCCCGGAAAAAGCGACGATTGCCAAAAACACTGCGTCACAAGAAGCACCTGCAGCAAAGAGCACTTCAAAGAGCCCTGGGGCTCGAGAGAAGTCAAAGTCAACCGATATAGAACTGGAAGCTAGAAATTGCGTCAAAAGAGCTAAACAACACCTAAGTTCAACTTCTGGCAGGTCTATAAGCACTGTAATTAAGCAAGAGGTGACGCAGGCTCTTGACCAGCTGTATCAGCTAGTCAAAGAGGCAGTCTCGATGAAGGGTCGTGAAGATGATCACGTAACAGACGGTAAGAGGGCTCTCGTGAGCCATGACTTGCCACTTCCTGAAGTGGTAACTAAAGAGGCGTTCAATGATCATGGTCTAGGAAAGCTTCTTGAACAACATAGTCTGCTTCTCAAGGAGAACAGCGAAAAGATGCATAAGTTAAAGGAAGCCCTAGATAGTCACGACGAGCGAGCTAGTAAAGCTTCGTACGCTAGCATAGCGGCAGGCCCGCCAAAAAATCAGCCAGCGTTGCACTCCGTGATCATTGCCTCAAAGAATGAGACAGAGACAGGAGAAGAAATTATAGATAGGGTAAGAAAGGCAGTCAGAGCAGCTGAAGGAGGTTTGACGGTGGACAGAGTGCGGAAGGCAAAAAACAGAAAGATAATAGTGGGATGTCGTAGTGAAGAAGATAGGCGCAAGGTAAAGGAGAGACTGGAAAAAGAGACTGGCGACCACCTCGTTGTTGAGGAAGTGAGGAATCATGACCCTCTCTTGGTTTTGAAGGATGTACTGCTGATTAATAGCGATGAAGACGTCCTCAAAGCACTGAAAAACCAGAATGGCGATGTTTTTCGCGGTCTCAGCAACGAGGAGAGTAGGATGGAGGTTCGATACAGGAGGAAGACCAGGAATCCCCACGCTAATAATGTCATACTGAAGGTATCCCCCCAAATTTGGAACCGCATGACACAGAAAGGAGTGGCGTACATTGATATCCAGAGGGTGAGAGTTTCGGACCAGTCGCCATTGGTTCAGTGTTCCATTTGCCTCGGTTTTGGACACGGAAAGCGGCACTGTACTGATACCATCGCAAAGTGTAGTCACTGTGGCGGACCTCACCTGAAGTCCCAATGCCCGCTGACCGGCACAGCTCCGACCTGTTGCAACTGTTTGCACGCAAAATTGGATGGCGTGGAACATAACGCATTTAGTACGGAGTGTCCGGTACGCGAGAAGTGGGAAGCTCTGGCTAGATCAAAAATAGCGTATTGCTAAGGTGGCCCCAGGCAGCAACCGAAATCCCAATACCGGTGCACCATATTTAATTGCTCAAGCAAACCTCCAACGTAAAGAGCTTGCTACAAATGAACTAATGATAGAAGCCTCTAAACGTAAAATAGCAGTAGCACTGCTCCAGGAACCCTACGTTGGCTCTATAAAAAAGATGAAGGATTACCATGGCGCTAGAGTGTACCAGAACGCTGACCATGGAGATGGGACAGTGAAGTCAGCAATAGTGGTTTTCAATGCAGATTTTCGCGTTATTCCGTGCCCAAAACTTACCACCAATAACATCACAGTGGTGAGGATCCAGACTACCGCCTGGGAAATAGCAGTAGTATCCTTCTATTTTGAGCCAGATAAGCCACTAGGTTCGTACCTGGAGCACCTGAAGAAAATTCGCGACGATTTGGGCCCTATCAAACTCATAGTCGGAGGGGACGCAAACGCAAAGAATACTTGGTGGGGTAGCAATAAAGTCGACCACAGGGGGGATGAGATGGCCGGAACCCTTGATGAAATGGATCTACAGGTACTCAATGTGGGAGACACACCTACGTTTTACGTAATAAGGGGTGGCATCGAATATAAAAGCCACGTAGACCTGACAGCCTGCTCGATGGATCTGCTTAATTTGGTGGACGACTGGCGAGTTGAGAGCGGCCTAACTAGCTCTGACCACAATGGTATTGTTTTCAAAATTAAACTAACGAAAAGTACAGGAGTAAGTGTAAATCGGACCACAAGAATCTATAATACAAAAAAGGCAAACTGGAGTGAGTTTAATGATAAATTGGCCCAGTTTAGGCTGGAATCCAACGTAAACATAGCTGAGATAGATAAAATTAACAACAAAGTAGAGTTAGAAACATTTGTACAAAAAGATACAGATAATATAGCTAAGGCATGTAGAGATAGTATACCACTCAAGGAACAAAATTCAAAATTAAACTTACCCTGGTGGTCTAAAGAACTGGAGGCCATGAAGCACGCAGTTGCCACCAAAAAGCGCAGAATCCGATGCGCAGCGCCGATCCGTAGAGCTAAAGTCGTCGCAGAGTACCTGGAAGCAAAAGAAATTTATGAGGAACAAGCAAGGAAAGCCCAAACCTCCAGCTGGAAGAGCTTCTGTGAAAAGCAGGACAGAGAAGGAATGTGGGAGGGTATATACCGAGTGATCGGAAGGACCTCCAAAAGACAAGAAGACCTGCCTCTTATGAAGGATGGTGTCTCACTCGGTACACGTGAGTCAGCGGCTCTGTTGGCGGAGACCTTCTACCCGGAAGACCTTGAAGAACACGACAACTCAGATCACCGCAGTACAAGGATCAAAGCTGAAAACATAAACGAATGGGTGCATGGTGAGATGCATGACCCACCGTTTACAATGCAGGAGCTTAAGATGGCGGTGGAGAGTTTTAACCCTAAAAAGGCTCCCGGGTCAAAGGGGTTCACCGCGGACATCTGTCTGCGAGCGATTCTCCAGGATCCTGATCTTTTCCTTGCCTTAACTAACAAATGCCTTCAATTGGCACACTTCCCGACGATATGGAAGGAGGCGACAGTGGTTGTCTTGAGGAAGCCGGGCAAGGATAACTACACCAACCCCAAATCATACAGGCCTATCGGTCTACTACCTGTTCTGGGAAAAATACTGGAAAAGATGCTGGTAGCCAGACTCAAGTGACATCTGATCCCCCGGATGAGTGCTCGCCAATACGGCTTTATGCCCCAAAAAAGTACGGAGGACTCTCTCTATGACCTGATACGGCGCATCCAAGATGGCTTGAAAAGAAAAAAGATTATGACCCTGGTATCATTGGACATAGAGGGGGCCTTCGACAGTGCATGGTGGCCAGCAATCAAAGTCAGATTGGCTGAGGAGAGCTGTCCGGTAAACCTGCGTAGGCTAGTCGATAGCTACTTGCAGGACAGAAGAGTTGCGGTGAGATACGCTGGCGAGGAGCATACAAAGAGCACCAACAAAGGATGTGTCCAGGGATCTATCGGGGGTCCGATCCTTTGGAATCTCCTGTTGGATCCGCTGCTTAAGGAACTTGCTGACCGGGGGGATCACTCCCAGGCCTTCGCGGACGACGTGGTGTTGCTATTCGAGGGGAACACAGCACTTGAAATCGAGGCCAGGGCAAATGCTGCACTCGCGCATGTTGAGGCGTGGGGTGTCAAAAATAAGTTAAAATTCGCCCCGCATAAAACCAGCGCAATGGTTTTTACCAAAAAATTGAAATTTGACACTCCGCGCCTTGTCATGGGGGGGGTCGGCATTGAAGTATTGCAGGAGACCAAATTACTGGGCCTCACCATCGACAGCGGACTGACCTTTGGTGCCCATGCTGCGAACGTTTGCAGGAAGGCACTAAACGTTTATAAACAGCTGTCACGAGCCGCGAAAGCAAGTTGGGGCCTTAACCCGGAAGTCATCCGTATCATCTATACGGCCACTGTCGAGCCAATAATTATGTACGCGGCTAGTGCATGGGCATCTGCAACAAAAAAGATCGGCATTCAGAAAATGCTCAACACGGTCCAGCGAGGTTTCGTCCAGAAGATATGCAAGTCCTACCGGACGGTGTCCCTGAATTCAGCGTTGGTCCTGGCCGGAATGCTCCCCCTGGATCTTAGGATACAAGAAGCAGCCGCGTTGTATGAATCAAGGAAGGGGCACTATCGGCCGGAGCTAGGGGATAGGGAGATTGAGCGTCCGGTGGCATTTGCAGAGTCTTCGCATCCAGCGAAGCTAGTTAAGTTAGACTTCAAAATAGTGGGTGATCAATCGGAGCTCGATAGCTGCAACACCCAGGCCCTGCGTATTTTTACCGACGGCAGCAAAATTGAAGGCAAGGTTGGTGCAGCATTATCCCTATGGGATGATATAGCCGAGACCAAAGCAATCAAACTTTGTCTGTCGTCGTACTGTACAGTATACCAGGCCGAACTTCTGGCAATATGCAGGGCAACTGAGGTGATACTGCAACGCAAAGAATCCAGTTACGGCATCTACAGCGACTCAAGAGCTGCGCTGGAGACAGTCACGAGCCGGAACTCACTACATGAATTGGCTATGAAATCCCGTGCCAATCTGGCTGAAGCCGTGAAACGAAACAAAGATGTTTCTTTGTTTTGGGTCAAGGCGCACGCTGGATTGCCGGGTAATGAACGTGCCGATGAGCTTGCAAAAGAAGCAGCGTTAAAATCTAAGACGAGACCGAATTATGATCGATGTCCTGTCTCTTTCGTTAAGAGACAGATTCGGCGGGAGTCGCTCCTGGTGTGGAATGCCAGGTACAGATTGGGGGAGACCGCCTCAGTTACTAGGGCATTCTTTCCGGATGCGATCGAGGCCTATAAGGTTGTAAAAAGGCTCCAACCGACAGGCACGCTGACCCAGGTGATGACAGGGCACGGTGGGTTCTCTGAGTACTTGAACAGATTCAAGTGCAAAGAGGATCCATCGTGCATCTGCGAGCCAGGGAAAATAGAGTCGGTCCAACATCTGCTGGTAGAGTGTCCCACTTTCTGCAAGGAACGCCACGATCTGGAACAAAAAATAAATGAGCAAATAAATAACAAAAATTTGAATCTATTAATAGCAAGTAAGAAAACAAGTAAAGTCTTTGTACAATACTGTAACAATATATGTGAAATAGTGAATAAGCGAAATAAGAAAACATAAAACTATGCTGTTTGTATAAATTAGTTTATATTAAAATTAGCATAGGCAATAAAATAGCAAATAATAATGTACTTAGGTATTATAAGTTAGTAGATAAGAAAAATGTACAATATTAACGAAAAATAAAGAACGTTACTGAAATGTCCCAATCCCTGTCGTCGGAAAGCATAGGAATGAAAGAATGACAGGTGATGAATATAAGTACGAGAGGCATAAAAGCGAGAACTGGTATGATAAAGAGGCTCGGAATGAAAGTGTATAGTAGGCCCAAATAAAGGGTAGCCAGACAACATAATCTAAGGTCTCCACTTTGTCATTGTCTAAAAAAGACTCTGGTTACTGCCAGAGGAACGATAGGGAATTAAAAAAAAAAAAAAAAAAAAAAAAAAAACCTAACCTAACCTAACCACATCATGGAGTGCAAAAAGTGCAAAAAGTCGAGACCTAAACTCTTACAGTTTATGGAATCAGTAGTGGCTATAGCATCACGCCGTAATAGCACCCTGACTACGCCACCATCCTCAGATCCATCAACCCAAACCTCAGTACCACAAACTTTAGCACATTAACAACACATAAGCCAATCCCTGTCACAGACATCCTTGCACTAGCTCAAGAGGGTAGACCTGGAATCAAGCTTAGAGGAGTCGCGCTGTTCATGGACAATAACACCGAAAGTCTAGGGATAGCCTTTTGCAACGCCATGGCTAGAAACGTGAGGATTTCCCCCGGCCTAGGAGCTCTATTAAACGGTAGCACACGCAAAATCACCATGCGGCGCAAAGTGTTCGACCAGCTTCCTCAGGTGACAGTTGAAAACCACACGGGCAGAATAGTACGAAAGAATAATAAGACTATCGTGCTATTCCTCGCGTGTGACCGCATCACCGAGTTCGAACAAGTAAGCGCGGTGCTAACAAATATAGAGAGCCGGGGAACGCCGGAAACAACTCCGAAGAAGATCAGTGTGGACGCGATGACCGTGGGGTATATTACAGGAGAAACAAAGGACTACGAGGGCGCGCTCCTGGCATCGAAGTATCACGAGTTAGTGATGTACGAGGACAGAGGCCAGAGCCTTAGTTATCTTTTGACCCAACCCCACCGACAAAACACCACCACACAAGTCCCTACAGACTGCTGGGACCACCCGATTGTCAACCCGACCATCAGTGGGTCTGAACGTTTACAACAACGGGTGCAAATGGAGAGTCAGGCGTCGCAAAATACCACCAAAGCCACGAAAATCAATATTTTACACTCGGCGTTAGCGACCCTCAATAAGTCCTTCCAGGCTATTCCAAACATTGTGTCTAAAAAGATCAGGGCATTGAGAAGAGTTTCGTCAATGGAAACTGCGGTCGAGGAGTTCACAAGACCGACTCCACGTCAAAAATCCGAGCCCCCACAAAGTATCCGCACTCTCGCAGATAAAGGACAGGTGGCTGCACCAAAGCTTAGACCGGCTTACGAGCCACAGGACCACATGATAAATGCTTTCATCGAATTCGTAGCAGTAACAAAAGCTACTCGCAAGGTGATTGCGGACACCTGCGAGAAAATCCTGCAGGACTACCGCCGCAACACTCTGGGATTGCTGCGGGTTCGATTAAGTGAAGCTGAGGCAGCTATCTACGATACTGGCAAAGCGGAAGTCCTCATGGGCAGCATGTCGGGTTCGTACATGGCGGCTTACAGCGGGACATGCGGTTTTGTGGCCAAGGATGAAGAAAAGTCGGAAAGCGCAGGCGCAGATATCTTTGACACCCCCCCAAATGACCCGATTGTGGTGGTTGCAAAGTGCACAAAGGTTATGCTAGAAGACAGGGTACTCGCAATGGCAAAAACCATGGCGGGAGACCTGTTCGAAGGCGGAAAGCCTGTGCACTGGGTAAAACCCACTATCACTTGGGTCAACGGAGTCCCTGGTTGCGGAAAAACTACGTGGGTTATGTCGCAAGTGGACGCGGAGAAGGATGTCATAGTGACAACAACTACCGAGGCCGCAAAGGACCTTAGGGAAAAGCTGGAGCCCAGAATTGGCGATCGCGCTAAAAAACGTGTGCGCACCATGGCATCGCTACTGGTGAATGGTCTTCATAAGGGTGAATCGTGTACACGCCTTATGGTGGACGAGGCCCTTATGAATCATTTCGGTTCCATAGTAATGGCCATCCAAATCGCCAAAGCCAGCGAAGCCCTTCTCATAGGGGACAACAACCAGCTCCCTTACATTGACCGAAACAACATCTTCCCTATGCTTTACAACAGGCCAAATTTAATAACCAATATTACAAAGGAGCTCCTTTGTACGTACAAAAACCCGCAAGACGTAGCATATGCCCTCAGTGAAATATATAGTGGCATATACTCGTCTCAATCTCTCACCAAATCCCTGTCGCTGAAAAGGCACACGGGAGCGGAAATCCCAGTAACGGACGATACCCTATACCTCGTCCACACTCAGGCTGAGAAGGCACTCTTGATCAGTCAGGGCTACGGTAAGCAACCGGGATCCCGCACCCTAACCATACATGAAGCACAGGGACTGACTTATGAGACCGTGGTTATTGTACGTACGACCTCCCGAAAGACCGACCTCATAAAAAGCGTCCCTCATGCCGTCGTCGCAATCTCTAGGCACACAAAAAGCTGCACATATTACACCGACAACACAAACGATGATGCAACCGCTCGTCTGATACTTCGCGCGGAGAATGCGACGACGACACGAATCCAAGATTATAACCTTAAAATGGCAATAAGACGTGGTGACGAGAAAGTCAGGGACGGAATCCTCCGGAGCCTTCGGGAATCGACAGCGGCGTCCCAGCTCGCGTCACCCAAACAAAACATCTGAAAAAAAAAAAAGGGGCGGACATAGTGATGTCTGCAGAAAAAGACTATTTACTGTATTGTATATAAAAGCATGCATTAATAATAATTTAATAGTGATAAAACTTTACTTAAAAGAAAAACATAACACCCTAGAAATAAGAATAATACTTAGAAATGTAAATAATAATAATATATATAAAAAAAAAAAACAAAACAAAAAAAAAACTTACATAAAAAACACCTATAATAAAACATAAAAAAAGGAAAAAACAAGCAAAAGAACAAGAAAAAAAAAAAAAAAAAACAAAAAAAAAACGTATTCTTTTTATTTTAATTTAGTATGTAAGTGATGACTAATAATTGTACCTTCACTGTCAGTCTAGCAATACCACCGCTAGACCGCTACGCGGAGCGAAAAAAATGAGTGATTGATCATAAAAATATAATAAAACTAAACATAAAAAAGTGCGGACCACAGAGTCTGCAGGATTGAAATTTAATTATAAAAAAAAAAACCTAACCTAACCTAACCTAACCTAACCTAACTGATGAGAAAAGTGGCCATGCCTTTAATCACCACCCGTTCTGAATTCTGAAGAACAATTTTTAAGAGTCCTGATCTCCTGTAGCGGGTTCAAGTACAGGAAGTGTACAGGATTGACTGATACTGAAGACAAACGAAGATTTCTTCTTAAAAGTTCGTTTATTATATAAAACTGAATTTACACTTGACTTTTAACCTGAAATTATGTGTAGCGAGATTAACAACTTTGCTACATAACTCAACGCTCGCACAGAGCTCCAGACACGAGCCAAGACACACAGTCACGCTACGAGTCACGACAACGTCTCGATTGCGACCACGATTGCGACTTGAGTGCGACTGAATAGAACAAAGATTGATTCAATTTCTTATAGTCTAGTTAGCCTATTGATCGATAGATGTCGTTAGTATGCGCGAAATGAGATTCTTATTGAAAATATAAAAACATGTTAATTTGCATTAACATTTCCTGCCACGGGGGGCAAAAGGATGAAAATCTGAAACATGAATACTATAACTGAAACTGACCAACGACATTTTATCTTTACATGAAATTAAATCTTAATAAATAGATAACAAATAAAATTGATTTTATTTACAATACAACTTACTGTTCTAATTATCATTATCACTATCTGAAATAGGCAGTTTACATAACTTAACTACTGGCCTGACTAATTCACCATTCTGAGTTTTTAATTTTACTGATCTGACTACTGAATCTTTACCTGAATACAATTCAATTACTCTACCACGTTTCCATTGTAGTAATGGTGAATTTTCAACAATAATTAGAACTAAATCATCAATTTTTAAGTTATCTGACTGAGTAAACCATTTATTTCTAGACTGAAGTGAAGTTAGGTATTCTAATCTCCAGCGAGACCATATATTCTGATACATTTTTTGTAGCATTTGAAATCTAGATAAACATGACATTTTAGTGTCTTTCCAATGAGGCTCTGGTAATCCTACTAGAGGCTGACCAATGATAAAATGACCTGGGGTAAGTACCTCCAAATCACTTGGATCCTCTGACATAGGAACAAGTGGTCTGGAATTTAATATTGATTCTATTTTTGAAAATACTGTTGAGAGCTCCTCGAAAGTAAGAATAGTCTCACCTATTTCACGTTTCAAAAGCTTCTTAGCGCTCTTCACTGCTGCTTCGAACAGTCCTCCCATGTGAGGTGCTGCAGGCGGGTTGAATTCCCAGCGGATGTTCTGACGCCTAAACTCATTCATGAGAACGTGTTCGTGAGTTAATAAAAACTGATTTACCTCTCGTAAGTAGTTATTGGCACCTACAAAATTAGTACCTCTGTCTGACCTGATGAGTGAAGGAATACCTCTTCGACTGATGAATCTAGTGAATGCAGCTATGAAGGCTTCGACTGATAGGCTGGATACTACTTCTAAGTGCACCGCCTTTGAAGCTAAACACACAAAAACACACAAATAAGCCTTGACTGATTTAGCATTTCTGAGAAGACTAGATTTGACTAAGAATGGTCCAGCAAAGTCTGTTGCTGTGCCCGAGAATGGACGTGCAGCAGTGACTCGATCTGCTGGCAAGTCTGCCATGAATGGCGGCTGAATCGACGGACTGAATCTGAAACATATAATACAATTTCTGATTACACGCGACACCTGTCGTCGTACTGATGTTATCCAATAGTCTCTTCGTAATATAGCTATCAATGCATTTGTCGCTGCATGACAATAGCTTCGATGATAGTGTCTAATGAGTAATGTAACGAATTTCTGATCTTTAGGAAGCAAATAGGGGTGACGTGAGCCGTATTTCAGCTCTGAATTTTTCAATCGTCCGCCCACTCTGATAATACCGTCTTCATCCAGAAATATACTTAATTTCTGCAGAGAGGTACATACCGACTTGCCCCTTTTGATAGTCACAATTTCTTCATTGAAGTTCTGTGATTGAATATACTTAATCCAGTGTTTCGTTGCATTACGCGTTTCTTCGATAGACAGGATCCGATTGATGTTGCGTTTCTCCCTGGATAACTTTAGATTTCTGATGAATCTAAATACATATGAAGTGACATTGATTAGTCGATTGAATGTGCTGACCTTTTCTAGTAACAACTGCTCCCATGACTTGTCCTGAGTGATAACAGTTACGGTTTTCTTATAACCCGGAATATCCGTCGGTATATTGATCGTAGGTCGTGGCCATTTATGTTCGGGTCTTTCTAACCAAAAGGGTGACCACCACATTCTGTTAGTAATAAGATCCTTGGCTGACGAACCTCTTGATGCAATATCTGCTGGGTTTAATTCTGACTGAATATGTCTCCAGGTGATGTCACGTTCCGATTTCTGAATGTACTGAACTCTATTACATTCAAACGTTTGAAGTGTGTGAGGCTCTGACCGTATCCATGAGAGAGCGATTGAGCTGTCTGACCATGCATTGATACTGTCGAGTTTTACTGATCCCTCGTAAGTTGCTGCTACATGATTAAGCAACTTGCAGGTTAAATGAGCTGCACTGAGTTCGAGTTTTGGTATAGTCTGGCGTGTCTTCTGCGGAGCGACTCGTGACTTAGCCATAACTATACGTACCATGACGTTTCCTGATGAATCCTCGGTGCGAAGATATATGCATGACGCATATCCTGTTTCTGATGCGTCACCGAAGCCGTGAAGTGAATATGATACTGCTTGATGAATGACTACACACCTAGGTATTTGAAGATCTGAAAGATAACTAAGATCTGATAAGAATGCTTCCCATTGACTGATAATATTATCAGGGACTGGTTCATCCCAGTTTATTCCATTCATGAATAATGTTTGAAGCATGACCTTGAATCTGATGATGACTGGGTTACAATATCCACATGGATCATACAGTCTTGCTATTGTACTGAGTATGTTTCGCTTGGTGACAGCTTGTCCTGACGGAATGTTTATCTGATAAGTCATAACATCTGAAGTTGGATCCCATTGAATACCTAAGACCTTGATAAAAGTCTTATCTTCCTGGTCAAATCTATGAGGGATTTCACAATGATCTCCTGGCAGATCTTGTAACAGATCTTGGCTATTTGATGACCATTTTCTTAGTTGCACTTTTCATAAGGTCTATGATTTCCGTTTTTAATGTCTGAGCTTCTAGCAGAGTGTCTGCTCCCGTCAGAATGTCATCAACGAAAACATCTCTCCTGACAGTTTGTGACGCCTTAGAGTTGGGGTGTGATACCTCCCAATCGTTTGCTAGTTGAAGCAATGTCCTGATCGATACGTAAGGACTTGACCTGAGCCCATATGTGTTAGTATTTAACTCATATACCTGAATAGGGTCTGATGGATTCTTTCTCCATAGAATCAACTGATACTTCCTGTCGTCAGGATGTATCCATGTCATTCTGAACATCATCTTGATGTCTGTAGTGAATACAATCTGATGGCGTCTGAAATTTAATAAGATTTTAGTAATATCATTCTGAAGCGGAGGTCCTGAATGTAAACATTGATTTAATGATATGTTATTTGACGTTTTCGCACTACCATCAAATACTACTCTGAGTTTGTCTGATCCTTTCTTGAAAATACCATGATGAGCAATGAAATAGTGTTCTGAATCAAAACTGAAATGAGATTTTGACATATGTCCCATTTGTTCATACTCATTCATGAATTCCTGATACTTCTTTGCATAAGATTTATTCTTACTTATTTTTCTCTCAAGCGCCTTGAAGCGCTAAATAGCAACGGCCTTTGATTCACCTAATTTTGGTCTGTCTGATAATAATGGTAGGCGTACCATGTATTTGCCATCTGGCAATCTGATTGTACTTTTCTGATAGAGTTCCTCACACTCCTTGTGTTGAGGATGCTCAATTTTATCAATAGGTGGCTCTTCTGACTTCCAAAACTTTTCAACGGCTTGTTCTAATCTAGTGATATTAGTGCCATAATATTGTACTGAAGTTGTATTACCATTATGGTTTGCTGATGAAAACTGATGTGATGATAGCTCTGAAGTAGGTCCCATGATGACATGACCGAAGCAGGTGCCATACGCTGCCAAACCTGAAGTTGAAAGAACGATTTTTGTACCATCAAAGACATAATTTAGGACATCTGTTCCTAGTATCAATTCTATGTCTTGTGAATGACCTAATGACTGATCAGCTAACTGAATATTATATTTTTTACTGAACCCTGAAGTCTGCTTTTGAAAGGATGGCATTACTGAAGTAAGTGAGTACATGATCACTGCTTGAGTACTTATTATAGGTACAGAATATCTGATAGGTTTGATTACAATTTTAGTAATCTGATTTGGCTGTTTAACTGATTTATTACCAACACCTACAATCTGACATGAATGTGACTGTCGATGCAAATTAAGCTTGGTTACTAATGAATCCTTGATTACTGATACACTTGCACCAGTATCTAACAAAGCTCTGACCTGAATATACTGACCGTGGTAATTTCTGACTGAAACCATAGCTGTAGGACACAGTCCAGCAGCTGGTGAAATTGCACCGACAGTAGCCGTATCTCATTCTGATCGTTGTCCAAATCTTAATTGCTCGAACACATTACATTACATTTGCCTGACGGACCCTTTGACCGGGGCGCCTAGCACTGGAGTGGGTTTGAAACTGATAGGTATCATCATTTCCGTCTGACGATCGCGTTTCCTTCGCAGGTGAAGGCGTCCTTTGACGCAGAGGCGAAACTGAGCGTTGTGACGCACCAGGCGTAGGCTGGTAGCCACTTCGTGGGGTCTGAGTAGTCTGACGTGAATAGGACTGAGAAGACTTTGATGACTTGACATCTTCAAAGCATAACAGCGTGTTATGCTGGTCTGAGTTGCAGTGTTTACACCATGAAGCATTTGAGCACTGACGGGCCTCATGCTGTCTGAGACAAACTTGACAAAAGTCTTCTTTAGCTGCCCATATCTTACGCTGATATGGGTGCAACTTGAGAAAGTCTCTACATCTGTACAGGGAATGGGTCTGATCGTGGCAGTAAGAGCAAACAGAAGTCACCTGATGTCTTCTGGTTGCAGCTGATGAAACGCCTGTAGTCATAACTCGCTGGCGAGGCTGACTCTCCTGAGCACGACGGTTCTGAATAGGCGTCGGCGGCGTGCGCTGCGCTGACGACGGCGAGCGACGCACTAGCGGTGGCGTACGACGCACTGATGGCTGAGTGCGATCAGGGACGGCAACCTGAAGTCTGCATTGCTCGTCTAGCAACTCCAGCAACTGATCAAAGGTTGGGAGCTTCTCCGGGTCCTTCCCAAACCTTTCTTCGAACGTCTGCCGAATTCTAACTGGCAACTTCTGCAACGTAATAAATACGAGTAAATAAGACCAGTCAGAAACCGGTAGCTTGAGCTTTTCGAGGGCCTGAACACTTTCACGCAGTGGATCATAAAATTCCCTACGTAGGTCTGATGATTGAGTGACCGTAGGAAGCCTGAATATACGGTCTAGGTATGAATCGGTCAATAACCGTGGATTATTGTATCGTTTGCGCAACAACTCCATAGCTACTTGATAGTTTGCTTTGTCCATACCCAAATGGCTTATAACTGATAATGCTTCACCAGTGAGGGAAGCTCTGAGATAATAATGCTTCTCAGAATCTGACATATTAGGTCGTTGATCGACTAATGACTGAAACAAATCATAAAAACCTAGCCATTCCATACACTGACCGCTGAATTTTGGTAGTTCAATTAATGGTAACTTGGCTCTTACCTCACTTGTTTGATCGTCATTGTTGCGATCATCGTCACCACCTGAATTCCCGCCTGAGTTCTTACCAGTTAAGTAAAGTTCTTCAACCTTTGAATATAATATATTTATCTCTGAAAATGAAGTTTTTATAAGTGTGAGCTCGTCTTGGTCCTCAACCTCACTCTCATACATAAGTATAACTTCGTAAGCCTCAACGAGATCGGGATAGAATCTGACGAAGTGCTTGTATGTTACTGACGATACTATACTTGAAGACGTACTGTTTATAGTATTAAAGAAGTCAGTTAACATACGAGCCTTGGCCTTGAACTGAGCCTTAGCTTTAGTTAAAGCTGTGTTTGTCATGTTTACCTGATTTGGCCTAAAAAACACTTAAAATATTAAAGTAAATTCTCAAATTATTTCAACGTAAACAAACTGAATAAACTGACAGCTAAATGACTGAACTGAATTGACTGAACTTAATGATCTTTTTTTTTTTTTTTTTATTTGTCCTTTACAGGAACAGGCAAAGGCATCCGCCATGCAGCCATCGTCTCTAGTTTTTTTTTTCCTTGTCCGATTTGATAAAATAACGTCTTCAGTAAGTTCTTTGCTTGTCAAATTTGATAAATTAACGTCTTCAGTAAGTTCTTTGCTTGTCAAATTTGATAAATTAACGTCTTCAGTTTTATAATATCCTTATCCAGTTTTATGAAATAATGTCTTAAGTTTATATTATAGATTTATTCGTCTTATTTGAGTGAACAATATCTTTAAATTCCGAGTCCGATATTAGAATGAACTTAAAGAGTCACTAGTGATGTGCTTCTATGATCGATGCGTTAACCGATAAAGTCCGGTGAACTAAACTGTCACTGAACCGGTCTTGACTGAATGGTGAGTGAGTGAAGTCCACTTCCGATCTGAATGCAGTCACTCGACACTTGCGCGATGACTGACCGACCGACTGAAGCTGATTGGCTGACTGAAGTTGTGGCTGACTGATTGATGTCAACCAACCCCGATGCACGTGGTTGACACGCGGTGCTGTGATGAATATGGCTGCCGCACTGATGAATTTCAGAGGTTAAGATAACCTCCAAACTGATGATGATGATGTTTTTTCTGAACAACCTTATTTATCTTGCGCCTTCCTCTAGGCTTTACTGAGCGTAGTCTTGAGTCTTGTATGAAGTACTCACGACGTAGAACGGCACTCGACGTTTGTTCGACGCAGTCCAATCTGAATCTTACTGATATAACTGATGATGAATCGCGCTGATAACTGACGGTGCGATCGTGCTGATGACGCTTTCGCGTATATTCCACTTCTTGGAATTTCCAAACTGACGCTGGTGGTGTCTTTGGTTCCCCTCATGGGCCACCAAAAATGATGAGAAAAGTGGCCCTGCCTTTAATCACCACCCGTTCTGAATTCTGAAGAACAATTTTTAAGAGTCCTGATCTCGATTGCGACTTGAGTGCGACTGAATAGAACAAAGATTGATTCAATTTCTTATAGTCTAGTTAGCCTATTGATCGATAGATGTCGTTAGTATGCGCGAAATGAGATTCTTATTGAAAATATAAAAACATGTTAATTTGCATTAACACTAACCTAACCTTTTTTTTTTTTTTGACGTGGGGAAATCCTCATGGATACCCAGTCACCCCGGGGAGGCGAGTGGGTTATGTCGGACTTCTACCGACTAAAACCCCACGGTGTTTCCTTCTCGCACCGTATGGTGGGAACACGGGTACGCTTTCGCATTCATCCGCGAACCCACCAGTGCCCGGCCGCATGCGCAGCCCCTCCTCAAGGTGGAGCATGGAGCTCCCCTCCTACAGCAAGGCGCGCCAGAAACACCCAAGCGCGCCTTACCTCCTGGTCCCTATCTGTGGGGCGACGGACCCCCCGAGACCGCCGCCCAGAGGCTGTGGGCATGGGTCGACCTCCCATACCCCGCGGCGGATCAGGTGTTTGGCTTCGCCGCAAAACCACGAAACGGCCGCAGAGGACAGGGAGAGCGGCAACGACACACCGACACTCCTCTTCCCCTGCGGCCCCACCGCCAACGCATCCAACGGTGCGCCACCGTTTGGTCGCGGGAGATAGGGCGAGCGGCAACGACACACCGACACGCCTCACCTCCCGCGACCCCTCCTGGCTGCAGGGGACAAATTCGTCCCCCCCACCCCCTTCGGACGCTTCGAGAGCGGGCTTATCGCCCAAGCCCACTCCGAGCGTCCCCTCCTCGGATTCCTTTTAGCTTCACCGTGTCGACCAACCACGGCTACTGAGCTCCCCCATCGCGACAAGATTGGAATCCATCGGGGGAGAACCTTTTTTTTTTTTTTTTTTTTGACGTGGGGAAATCCTCATGGATACCCAGTCACCCCGGGGAGGCGAGTGGGTTATGTCGGACTTCTACCGACTAAAACCCCACGGTGTTTCCTTCTCGCACCGTATGGTGGGAACACGGGTACGCTTTCGCATTCATCCGCGAACCCGCCAGTGCCCGGCCGCATGCGCAGCCCCTCCTCGAGGTGGAGCATGGAGCTCCCCTCCTACAGCAAGGCGCGCCAGAAACACCCAAGCGCGCCTTACCTCCTGGCCCCTATTTGTGGGGCGACGGACCCCCCGAGACCGCCGCCCAGAAGCTGTGGGCATGGGTCGACCTCCCATACCCCGCGGCGGATCAGGTGTTTGGCTCCGCCGCAAAACCACGAAACGGCCGCAGAGGACAGGGAGAGCGGCAACGACACACCGACACTCCTCTTCCCCTGCGGCCCCACCGCCAACGCATCCAACGGTGCGCCACCGTTTGGTCGCGGGAGATAGGGCGAGCGGCAACGACACACCGTCACGCCTCTCCTTCCGCGACCCCTCCTGGCTGCAGGGGACAAATTCGTCCCCCCCACCCCCTTCGGACGCTTCGAGAGCGGGCTTATCGCCCAAGCCCACTCCGAGCGTCCCCTCCTCGGATTCCTTTTAGCTTCACCGTGTCGACCAACCACGGCTACTGAGCTCCCCCATCGCGACAAGATTGGAATCCATCGGGGGAGATCGGGGGAGAACCTAACCTAACCTAACCTAACCTAACCTAGCAAATTTTTTTTACTTATCCTTTTTCTTAAATATTATTTTTGTAAAGTAGAAATCTATTTATCTATTTTATTATTTATATAAATTTGCAAAATACGCAAACATAAAGAAAAACTACACAACAAGCACTGTCAATAGAATTATTTTTTTATTACTATTTTATTTGAATTGTTATTATTTTTAATTTACTCTTGCAACGACTCTGAATATGAGCTATGACAATGAAAGTTTTTTTTTTCACCAAATTATATTTTTCCTTTTTTTTTTATAAAGTAGAATTTTTAGTTCACAAGAAAATTATAAAATATAAAAACAGGGAGAATCGACTCAAGTGACACAGCGTATAGAATTATGATTATTATTGTATTACAATTATTATTATTAGAATTATTATAATATTTTTTCTCACATCTGAACATACGCTAAGTTTATGAAAGTTTTATTTTTATTTATCTCAATTTATTTACAATGCTACAATCCGCTACGCTTCCTGATGTCAAAATTAGTTACTTTATATTTAAACTGTTTCGATTTTATTAAACCGTTCACGAATATATTGATATTATTTAAAACCGATTTGTATTGGAAGGACCGACTCCATATTTGACTGTTTGACACAGAATTAATATAATATACCAAAGAATTAACTTTGCTCTCTTAGTCTAGAAAATTAGGTATTATCTTCCTTTCGTAATAATAACTAACTTTCATACCTTCATCATCTTCAATCAATCCAAAGCTGAACAAGAGACCTAACTTTTAACTCCTTTATTTTGTAAAAACCATCAATCCGCTTTACTATACTCGTAAGTTTGTAATTTTAACAACCACGGTCGGACATACACACACCTATATTACTAAGTTATAACATCGTACGAAACCCATGAACAAACTATCGCAACGTCTCTCTAATTTAATATAACATTCTGCTAAAAATTAGAAAACCCCCTCTTTTTTTTATAATACGAAACGACAGTATGGCTGATGCAATGTCTTCTAATAATTATTTAATTAACTTTGAATTTGAATCTAAACATTTTCCATGTTTCGAAAAGTACGTTAAATCAGTGTATCACGCAAAGTAACTTGATCATCATTAAAAAAGTAATCGCTAAACAATTAAATGAAAGCCTTGAGAACAGTAAGATTAATTCGACTAGTAACATTACAGAATTAATAATAATATGTACCAACGTTTGAAAAATAACCTTTCAATAGTTTGTTAGCCTTTCTGACGACGTCGTACACTAGAAGTAAACCTTTACCTCCCTACCTTACTTCTAGTTCAGTTCTATTGCTGTTTGACAAACTACTATATTTTCTACTGCACTTTACGTCTATTTATTTTCGATTCTCACAATGTTATTTCCTTCTCCGTAGAAATATTATAACGACCATATTAATTAATTACATAAAAATCGAAGCCCCGTCCACATAGTAACATGTCACTGTATGTAACATTATCAAAGATCGAACTCTAGACTTCCCGAACTACTTTTATTAATAAAACGCCACCTGTCAGAGAGAAAAGAATCTAAAAGTTTGAATCGAAAGCCAACCCATGTCACTCAATAGTACTAAGTAGTACTCATCAAAACTGCTAGAGGGCGCACTTAAGTAATTTTGAAAAAATATATTCTTTACATTGTTTACTGATGGATTATTTTCCCTATTCCTTGGTTGTTTTGGGGTTTCTTCAAGCAAACTTCTTTTACTTAAAAAATTGGTTTATTCTTCAATTTAAAGAAATTACATTTTTGTGCCTGGCTAGTGAGACATCCGAGCGAAAAGTCATGGCGGACCCGGTGTTGCCAAATTATGTACAAAAAAAGATACAAAATTAAAGTAGCGTTCAGTTTTTACACAAATATCCAACAGTCTGGCCGCCCTTGAAAGCTTGATTTCAAGATAATAGAATTCTTATAATATAAAAGTGAAAAATGGTCTCTTCGGCACGACCAGCCCATGAGTTATTTACCAGGTAAGTATAATCATCTGCATTCTTTATCCAAGTAGATATTTTCATCTACAGGCAGGTATTCATCTCCACAGGTAAGTATGAGTATGTTCATCTCGAGTACTAGGCTTCTACGTAAGTATTCAAGGTAAGTAGATTTATGTTTCTTCTCATATAGGTAAATGCAGTGTCTTCGTAGTAGTTGTGTAGTTTCCATAGTAGTAGTTTAGTATCCATTGCTGTCTTGTTGCTATTCAATATACATTTCTTCTTGGTTTGCTTCTCTTTATTTTGCTTATACTATATTCATGTTGTTGTTCAGACTTCTAGATATACATTGCTTGTTTATTATACAGGTTGTTGTGCTTTGTTTTCTCTAGCATGGCTGCTTATTCTCCGCTTCTTCATCTTCTCCCACAGGTAGAGGGCATATTCTTTCGTAGGATCTTAGTATGATACCTTTATTCGTGCGTACTTCTGCGACTCGTGCGATTCCGTCGGATCCAGGCAGTAGGCGATGAATCCGCCCTAGATGCCACTTCATGGGAGGAACTCCTTCTTCTTTCAGCAGGACCAGCTGCCCTGGCTGTGGACTCCTCTTCTCTATGCGCCACTTCGACCGCTGCTGAAGCTCGCAGAGGTACTCCTTTTTCCATCGAGCCCAGAAATGTTGTCTTATCTGCTCTATTCTCTTATGACGTTCCAGGCGATTAGTGTTGGCTTCTTCCACAGGTGGCGCTGGCATCGCGACGAGTGGCCGCCCGATCAGGAAGTGCCCTGGGGTGAGACAGGAGTAGTCGTCAGGAGAGGAAGATAGTGGGAGCAAAGGACGAGAGTTTAATATAGATTCAACTTGTGCAAATAATGTGGCGAGTTCCTCGAAAGTTAGGTGGGTATTACTCATTGTACGTTTGATATGGAATTTCGCAGATTTAACTGCAGCTTCAAACAAGCCGCCGTGATGTGGAGAATAAGCAGGCGAAAATTTAAACTTTATTCCCTCACTAGCCATGCTGTCTGACACAGAATCACAATTTTCTTGTAAAAATCTACCTATTTCCCTGCTAGCACCTACATAATTTTTACCGTTATCGCTAAATATTACTTGGGGCTTGCCCCTGCGTGCAATAAAACGTTTTAATGTCAAAATATACATCTGTGCACTTAGATCACTGACTGGCTCTAAGTGTACAGCCTTTGTCTTGAAGCATACAAATATACATAAATAACTTTTATTTATTTTACATCCCCTTCCCTTTTTACTAGCAGTGTAGAATGGCCCAGCATAGTCTGTACCTACAACTTCAAAGGGGAATCCAGCTGTGATTCTTTCTTTAGGTAGATTGCCCATCATCTGAGACGCGCAAGTACCTTTTACCCGTCTACATGTCATACATTTTCGATAAATCGTTTTTGCCAGAATACGACCACCTACCGGCCAATACTCCTCCCTTATACTAGCTAAAAGCAACTGCGGCCCTGCATGCATCAGTCTTTTGTGTTCATGTTCAAACAATAGGTAAGTAAAATAGTGTTTTGAGTCTAAAATAATAGGATGCTTTTTTGATACTGAATAACTAGAATTTTCCAATCTACCACCTACTCGCATAACTGAGTTTGTGTCCAGGTAGGGACTCAGGGGCAACAGAGATGAATTTGAATTTAGCTTCTGTCCTTTTACAAGTATACTTATTTCCTTTTTATATGATTGTTTTTGTGCTAACTTTACCAATTGAGATAAAGCTAAATTCAACTCATCAGCTGTTAAGTACCCGTACCTCCTATTTTCTTTATGTCTGCAATTATACAAAAATCTGTTGACATATGCCATGGTTCGTTGTACTTTACTGAGCTTAGAAAATCGTTTGAAATCTATTACATCTGACTTGTCATTTTCATTAGAATTTATTTGACCCGAATTTACTTTTACTTCTGGCAAATCAGGTGTCTGAATCCCTCCCTGGACAGGCCACTCACTTTCATTTTCTTGTAAAAATGTAGGACCGTCCCACCAGAGAGGTAAGTCATGAATGTTCTCAGGGAACACACCCCTCGAGGCCAGATCAGCTGGGTTTTGTGCTGATGGCACATGTCTCCAGTTCAAACTGCCTGTTTCCTTGATCATTTTTACTCGATTAGCTACAAATAACTTTAACTTATTGATAGGCAGTTTGAGCCAGCAGAGTACAATTTGTGAATCTGACCAAAATATACATGAATCTATACTGCATCTCAATGCTGATCTGACCTTGTTACACAAGTTTGCTCCCAGGGCCGCCGCCAGCAGTTCCAGCCTAGGAATGGTTGGGGGCGGCACTGGCGCAACCTTAGTCTTTGCGCATAATAATTGTGTCTTTACATGGCCACTGGAGTCAGTAGACCGGACATATACACAGGCTGCGTACGCCTTGATAGATGCATCTGTGAATGTGTGAAGTTGTACATTAGTGTAATGTTTACATATTACATGTCTAGGTATTTTTACATGCTGTAGATGTTTTAGACCCTTCTCTAACCTTGTCCATAGGTACTTGATGTCGTTAGGGATGGGATCATCCCACTCTACTTTGTTTATCCAAAGTTGTTGCATGAGAACTTTGAATAGAATTGTACATATACTGAGCAAGCCCAATGGATCAAAGATCTTTGAACTGGCAGACAATATTGTTCTTTTTGTGAGCTTACTTTTACATATTTCTTCATGTTGAATAGAAAATCCAATTTCATCCAATGTTGGCTGCCATTTCATACCTAAAGTTTTGAAAGTTTCATCAATGAAAAAGTTCTTTTGTGTTTCAGAATCACACAGGTTAGGTGAATTTGATCTTAATTTATGCAAATGAAAACCAGCTGATTCTAGTGTGTGTGTGACTGTGTTATATACATGCTGCAATCGGCCCTCGTCCTCACTTCCTGTGAGGCAGTCATCGATATAAAAATCTTGTTCAATTACTTGACTGACGTCCTTGTCTGTACATTCATGAGCCAGTTGCAGCAAGCATCTTGTACTGAGGTAAGGTGCTGATGAAGTTCCATAAGTCACTGTGTTCAACTGTAAACATTTAGGTTGTTCGTTATTATTTTCTCTCCATAATATTAATTGCAGATGGCACTGTGAAGGGTCTACTTCTATCATCCTATACATTTTCTCAATGTCCCCTGTGAATACATAAGAATGCTGCCTGAATCTAATTAAAATTGATAGTAAATCACTTTGTACTACTGGTCCCACCATGAGAATGTCATTTAGTGATATTCCTGAACTAGTTTTTGCTGATGCATCAAATACAGTTCTCAGACGAGTGGTCTCTGCCTGCTCACGGATGACAGGATGGTGGGGCAGATAATTTCCAACTTCAGGAGCATCTATTACTGATAAATGACCTAGACTTGCATATTCATCAATGAATTCCTTATACAGTTTGAAAACCTCTGGCTGCCTGTTGAATCTTCTTTCTATTCCTTCCAGTCTGCGTTCACACATTGTATATGAATTTCCAAGTACTTCAGGTGATTGTTTCAAAGGCAGTTTTACACAAAATTTTCCATTTTCCAGTCTAGTTGTATTGTTTACAAAATGAGCCTCGCATGCCTCTTCTTCTTCTGACAATAAGCCTGATGATTGTGAAATTTCCTCCAGTTGCCAGAACTTTTGTAAGTCTACATTGGCGCTTAACATACAAAAGTGCACATCACTGCTGTCGAAAGTGTTTGGCACTGGGCCTATGGATCCAGCTACCAGCCACCCAAGCTTACTGCTTTGTAGTACTGGCTGATCTTTTTGCAGTGGTATACGGTGACCTTCTATTATTTCCCAGAAGATGTCGCTTCCCAATAGAAGATCAATTTCAGCTGGCATATTGAATCCTGGATCTGCAAGTTTCAGATTGGCAGGAATGTTCAATTCCTTTACATTTACCATTTTGCTAGGTAAATCATTTGTTATACGAGGCACTACTATACATTTTACTTGTTGTGCATATGTGTTGTTTACGTATGACTTCATATTAATGATGCATCTTTGTTTACATTCAAATGAGAAAGTACTTATACCTGATACTTTTATTGGCTTGACTTCTTGTGTGTCCAAATTATACTTTTTTACGAATGTTTCTGTTATGAATGATGACTGTGACCCACAATCAAGAAGCGCCCGTGCTGTATGCATTTTTCCATTTACATTAATGTGTACTAGTGCAGTAGATAACAGTACTTGCCCATCTTGGCTGCTAGATAAGGCAATAGGGTTGGACGACAAGTTAGGATTGCTATTCTTACTTGTGGCCCCTTGTGTGTGATTGTTTGTATCACTCTGCTTGCTTGTACTTGTACCTGTGTGTCTCTGTGTACTTTGTATGTGAAGTAATGAGTTGTGTTTTCGTTTGCACAACCTACATGGTCCCGCTCTGCACTGCACAGCAAAATGCCCTTTACCGAGGCAATTGATACATAACCTATACTTGCTTACTGCTGAATTTCTTTCCTCAGGCAACATGTTTATGAATTGTTCACATCTAAATATACGGTGCTGTGCATTGCAGATTGGGCACTGCTGATCCCAATTGTTTACTGATTGTTGCATGCTTGAGGTAACAAAAGATCTGTGATGACCTCTATCTACATTTACATTCTTTACTACTCTTTGTTCTACTTTATGTTCAGTACCTTTGTGAAATGTTTCTAAAACATCTGCATAGTTCCTTAGAAACTTTATGAATGCTTTCAACTCTGGAATGCCATCAATCCCATTTTTGTGTTCTTCCCATTTTCTGTTTGTTACACTATCCAACTTTGAAGCAAAAATGAAAATTATAAGACTATCCCATTTTTCTGTGGGCTCTCCCAAGTTATTCAGACATATCAAATGCTTACTAATGTGATCAACAAGATCCCTCAACGCTTTCTCTGACTCTCTCTTTATGCCTTCATAATTCAATAATTCTTTTAAATGATTCTGAATTAATTGTTTCTTATTATCAAATCTATCACATAATAATTTCCAAGCAGTTTCATAATTATCACCTGTTATCTCAATAGCGTTAATTATCAAGGCAGCCGAGGAAGACAAAGATGACCGCAAATAGTGTAATTTTGTTATGTCAGTGAGCGTCGGGTTTTTGTGTATCAATGACTCAAATGTGTCTCTATACTCAAGCCATTTGTGATAGCTACCATCATAAGTAGGAAGTGAGATTGTTGGTAATTTTACATTAAGTTTTGCATGACCAGACGACCTACTCTCTTCATGTTTAGATGACTCGCTTTGAGTGTCCCCGAAATCATTGATCATTAGCTGTACTATCCCTACTAATTCAAAATACTGTTCTTCAAATTGTTGCCTTTCTGTCATTTGGTCATCTACATTTTCTGATAAAATATCTATTTCTTCCTGAATCAATTCAAACCTGTCATATAACTTTTCAAATTTAGAGAATTTGTTTTTAATATTAACAATATCCGCTTTACTTAACTCAGCTTTTCGAAACGGCTGTATGAAATTCTTGAATATCGTTACTCTACCCTTTACATTGGCACGTTTCTTGATCCAGGTAGAAATAGAATGTGATTCTCCTTCTGTGTCAGACATCACGAATAACAAATGCAAGAAATCAAGTTAAAATATACAAAAGGGTAATAAATACCTCAATATCCACTTAATATTGTGCCGCACTGCTTATTTACCACTCACGGTTGCTCCTTGCTGAAGCGGGGAAATGCAGACTGCGTCGCTCTCCTATGCGCAGACACACCCGAGGTTATGCGCATGCACCAACATGCACACTATGACGCCACGTGTTCGTGCCGTGCGAGCAGTCCAATCCTGGAATTTTGGGCAAATTCCATAAGCGACCTACATGCGATTAGTGTGGATTTACTTGGGAATGGTGGATTTACAATTCTTTACATGAAATGTTGCATGAAACTTGTTACGTGCCACGTTTTTCGCGGCATACATGGACATGTGACAGCTAGCTAAAAATGGGATTTTAGCTAGAAATACTTGTTAGTTTGCTTGAAATGATGCGTGATATGCTTGAAATATACTTTTTATACAGTGAGAGCATGAATTTTCATTGAAATATACAGCAATTTGTGTGACACACCCACCAAATTTGTTCGGAGAAAATAACCTCAAAATGTACACTTGATGAATCTATACGTATTGATGTGGTTAAAAGGGTGCTGAGGAGAGGAAAATGAAAGGAAAGGCACTTCCCAGATCCGAAGATAGCGAAGTCGCTTGCTGCTGGCCACGTTCCTCCCACGCGGTCCACTCCTGCGCCGTACGATGTCCTGTCACGGTCGCCAAAAAACAACTGATGGATTATTTTCCCTATTCCTTGGTTGTTTTGGGGTTTCTTCAAGCAAACTTCTTTTACTTAAAAAATTGGTTTATTCTTCAATTTAAAGAAATTACATTTTTGTGCCTGGCTAGTGAGACATCCGAGCGAAAAGTCATGGCGGACCCGGTGTTGCCAAATTATGTACAAAAAAAGATACAAAATTAAAGTAGCGTTCAGTTTTTACACAAATATCCAACATTTACTGTATTTTTATAAGGTGATAAATTAAAAATACTAGATGCTTCGCAACAAGTATTAATGATAAATAATAATTTTATATTATCATATTTATTTATGGTTGACAAAAATAAACGAAATGTAACTAGTGCTGTACCACTTTGATTGATTAACCCTGCGTTCCGAGACGCGCCGAAATCGATCAAAGCACCCGTAATCGTGTTCCGAACTTGGTTCCGAATTACTGTCAGTTGTCAAAACTCGTTTTTTTTTCTTCTGAACGCTGACAGCGTTGAAAGTCTGATTCGTAATGCGCTTTCTAAAAGTCGTACAACCCCCCGTTTTTAAAACTTTTAGGTATGTAAATAATTAAATTAACAATGCGAATATCAAATCTGTTTGTTATATATATATATATAAAATATATATATATATATATATTTATCAAATAGGTAAATCTGTATCAATTAATACATATACTTTTATACTTATAACAATTTATTTAATAATCATTTTCGAAACTATAGGCTTTGGTAATTTATGTCATCTAAAGTCGTACAACCCCCCCGTTTTTTTAAACTTTTAGGTATGTAAGTAATTAAATTAACAATGCGAATATCAAATCTGTTTGTTATTTTTTTTGTTGTTATTTGTTATTTTTTTGTTGTTTGTTGTTATCTGTTTGTTATTTTTTTATATATTTATTAAATAGGTAAATCTGTATAAATTAATACATATACTTTTATACTTATAACAATTTATTTGAAAATCATTTACGAAACTATAGGCTTTGGTAATTTATTTAATCTAAAGTCGTACAACCCCCCGTTTTTAAAACTTTTAGCAATGCGAATATTAAATGTTTTTTTTATTATTATTATTATTATTATTATTATTATGGGGAAACTTATTATTATTATTTACGATTTCTGAAACTAGGAAAGTACCAAGTGTAGTTCATACAAAATAAGTAGAGTCTAGTTTATATTAATTTTGTTTTTTATAACCAACCCCCCCACGAAAAGACTTTTAACAAGATTCTACTCTGCTATCAATCAATAATTATAAACCACATCAAAATATTTAAAAGTTACCGTTTCCCTATATTAATACTACTTTATTTCTACCTATAGTTCTCACTTTCCATTTCACAAACAACAAATTGTGACCGTAAAAACAGTCACTTCCCTATAATGATCCCTAAGTAGGTATTCAACGCCTTAATTTTCTATTAAAATTAATTATAATAACTTTACTTTATAGTAGATTTTATAATCAGTTTGTACCTATATAAATAAATTAAACAATATTATTTAAAATTAAATTTTTAAAAAAGATGATGTTCAAAACTTAAATCATGGAAACGAACGTACCCCATCATTAACGAAACGTTTTATTTATATTTCATTAACTTTATGATCAGACGATCGTATAAATTTTGAAACAAGTTCTTTTCTGAAATAACTAACTCGGTACATACATATTCTAAATGTTTAATCAAACCCTTTGTTGTAATGTTGTTGTTTTTTTTTTATTACTTCTCATCGATAACCTATATTTAATCTTCTCCTTTTTTTTCTGCATAGAATGAAACTAAACCACGTCGTGTTTTTTTTTTTTTCTCTGACGGCGTTTATAGACTGATTCGGAACGCGCCCCGTAATTTAAAATAAACGTCTCCTTCTCTCACATTTAAATTTTATAGCGCTATCTCACTTGCTCTTTCGATTTACCGCTCGAATCGATTCGCGATGCCACCGAGTGACGCTACCGTTCAAATATTTTGCCGTTCGTTCGCTACGAATACGAAGATGACTTTGATCTTTTTATTTAACAAGACACAAGTAAGTATAAGTACTATAACGTTACATTAATCAAAATTATCCCTGCAAATCAATAAATAAGTACTCTCCCTATTTCTTTTCAACCCACATAAGTATTTTGGTCAAATCTAACCTTGCCTCATTGAACTATTATTACTAGCAACTCACTGCCTTGCCTAGAAACCGTGAACCGTAACTAATGTAACCTATTACATTTCCAGGAATCTACCACCGACGACGAGATTGGCTTATGGTCTTGGAAGACCCTGACTAGCAATGAGATGACCCTGATCGAGTGTTGAAGACCCTGACTCTTCCCCGAAGATACGTTGTGTGAAGTGAAAACGTAAAATTTTGTAATTGTGCTATTTATTATTAATTATTCCCGTTTTACCTTGTTTTTTTAAGTTGTGAAATTAAAAGGTAAGTTCTAGCTCAGACCCGTTTTAAGTTGTTTTTATTTCTGCAATAAATAAATTTACCTGTACTCAATTATTTAACAAAATCTCAATATCAATTCTAAAGTTAGAGTAAAAAGACTTACTACTAGTTCCAATCCTGGTTAACGGCACCCCAAATTGTACACCCCCCTTCTCTAGCCTGCTCTAATCTAACTCTAACTACTTTCTATAACTAATTAACCCCTCTATACACTTAAAACGTTAATTAACTTAAATATGGCCAAGTGAATCATCTAGTGGTAAAAACTCTACATTGTGAACCGCTCATTAGTAACCCTGATACTTTTAGTGAGAACTATAGATAGACCCTACAAATTACCTACCGAACATAAACAAGTATTTAACCTAGCATGTTTCCTGGAAGAGTTTTAATGTTAATAGTGCAGTAAGTTTCTTTTTTTTTATCATAATTTTACATTATTGTTATTTGTACAAAAACCTTTTATCATAAAGAAATTATTTATTTAGCTAGAAAATGTAGAAATGGTTTAGCAAATTAATCATAATATAACATAATAAATAGATATAGTTAGGGTATAAGAATATAAACATTTAAAATAATCTTGTAAAATCTTGTAAATGTGGTATTCTATTTATGTAAATAAATAGAATTAGAATCATAATGGACATTAATAGTTTTTTAGTAGAAGATCCACCCAGGACATCGTCATTCCAGACTTTCTTCCAGAAAACCCTTTAGGAACAAGGACTCAAGAGGGTTGGCTCCTCGGATTGATGATCCTGGATGGGGTATAACCAACCAAAATTACTCTGTTCCAGATCTTCTTCCAGAAGATCCTTTAGGGACAATCCATTATTATTAGGATAGCAAAACAATTAAGATTTATTTATACTTCTTACTAGCATTAAAGATTTTATGCTTGAAACCAATTAAGTGAGACTTTAAATATGTAAATTTATAGTTAAGTCTGCATCATTCCAGATTTTCTTCTAGAAAATCCTTTAGGAACAATCCATGATTATCTTCTACTAACATTGAAGTTTTATGTTTGAAAACAAATGTGACTGTATTAATTTTATATAGTATATTCAACGTCATTCCAGATTTCCTTCTTGGAAACCCTTTGGGAATATTTCATTAATATTAGAACAACAAAGTAAATAAGATTTATTATTTTATATTATTATTAGCATCTAGGTTTTATGCTTGAAAATAGACAACTGTGACTTGACATATTGGCTTTATTCATTTTAGTTATCACAAAGTAAACAAGATTTATTTCTTTATATTCTTATTGATAAAAATAGATAAACATTATATTGAATAATGACTCTAATGACTCTACAATTAATTCCTTTATAAAATAGGTTATTCAAATTATCAACTTTAGATTACAACAAAAGATAAATGATCCTAGGAATGATTCTTATCTTTCCAGTCTAATAACTCAGATTGTAGTTATAGAAGAGAATCTTATATGGTTTCTCGATGTCTTAGCATTTAGTACAGTTTGCCTTTCATATAGTGCAAATACAAAGTAAGCCGTTGATGAATCAATCTGAAATATGGTGGGACGTCCAATCCGTCTGGTATGGAAGTAAACCACCGGAGTGCTATTGCTTTTCCTACAGATCCAAATATCAACAAACTATGGTTTGGTTCGAGTAGGTAAATATTGAATTTGAATAATTTTATTATCATAGGAAGTAATAATGCAATATGAGCTATGTGATTGTACTTGACAATAATCATTCCATTGTATCAAAATTAACAATATTCTTATCGTGTGGACCATATACGGCCGGTTGGTACATTCAAGATATTTATTTATTTATTTGGTTATTTTATTAGAACGGGTTTAAATCTTAGAGAGAATCGACTGTTATTATAATCTTATCTTTGAAAGGTTTACCTAGTCAGTTTTATGGAATTTGAACTAAGTAAATTATTTATTATTTAGCAGTAGTGATTATGGAAGATTCAATATACTTTAACCAAGTGAATTATTGATTGCAATTTAATTACTTTTCCATTGATGATTATATTTTAGGTTATACTGAGTAAAGTATTTCTTTCTAATTAATATTAAAAAGGAAGGTTTTAGTATGTAACTTAGATGGTTTATTTATTGTCATTTTATACCTTTCAGTAAGTATCTAATGATGATTACTTAGGTTTTAAATTTTATAAAGGTAAAGCGTTTCTTACTATTTGTTATTTAATAATGAAAAGTAGGTTTTAATATGTTTAACTGGGTGATCAATTTATTGCAATTTATATCTTTTAGCAGTGAAGTTTATTTAGGTTATACTGAGTTTTATAGAGGTAAGCTGTTTCTTACTGGTATTTGATATTATTTAGCAACGAAGAGTAATAGTTTCTAAAGCAGTTTTGGTAAGCTCTCTTTCACCGGATAGAGTATATATTTTTGACTTGATATAAGTGGTCCCAAATAAGTTCTATGACATCCGTTTTCCTATTGAATTTACCCTCCTAGTTAAGTGTTTTACATATAGGTAGGCAAAACTAGAGATATTACCTAAATATCTCACATTACATTGAAAGTCTAGCTGATTTTCGAAGCAAATGCGTAAGTATTCTATCATCCGTTAGGTATCGAACTATCCTACCTATTCTCCGTAAGTTTCAAAAGCTAGAGGAAGACCTCACATTTATAATTAATCGTGTGATGTGTAATGGCACCTTCCAACTCCACAGGAGAAGAAGGTCTAATCGAAACGAACTAACCAGACGGGTTGTGGCGAGACCCAGTGAGTGCCTACGTTATAAGCCACGTGTGATTGTACTCTCCTTCTACGCGCTAATACGCAAAGATCGAGAAAGAGGGTACCCGTTCCCTGCACATGTATTGGGACAGAAGAAATGATCCTGTGCAACAGAGCAAGTTTGTGTGTTCCTCTTCAACGAAACCTTGCCCTCGTTACACAAAAGCAAATCATCCGGGAACTGAAGTCGCTGATAGTAAAAGCGACCACCGGTCCGTTCCAAGATACCGGCTTCTACAACGTGACGAAACTACGTTCTTTTTCTAACTGTTCCGTAGAACGTTTAGAACAGAATCAGACCATTTGCCAAAAACAGCCACCAAGTTCGGAAACCTTGGATTTAAACCAGATACAGATTTATGCCAAGCCGTAAAGAAAAAAACCCCATTGAAAATACTTTAATTTTAACGAGTACTAAAAACCAAGAAACAATTTAAACTGAACCTTTTATAACTTTACAACTTCTCAAACTTATTTGAAATTTCCCACAAATTTTACGTATCAAAACTTTAAGCTTTACAAACCCCTTTGCCCACAAACTCTACGAAACAAACTTTAACTTTACAAAACATTTAAATAACAAAACTTTAAAGGAATTTAAATTAAAACCAAGGATTAAGAAATACTAAAAGAAAGTAAACTTTCTAATAATATCTAATAATCCCACACAAAAAAACCCCACAGAAAACTCTAAGAAAATATTTTACCGCGACGGACAAGGCAACTGCACTGAGTGATAATCGAAAGAATAATGAATAATTGAACTTCGCGCAATCGGTATTTATAGCCTCCTGGGTGAGACTCGAACTCATGCTCGGGCGTGCCTGAACGTGAGTATCGGCGTCAAGGTCACCGTATTTTTAGGGTTCAATTTCCAAATTGTTAGCTTTTCCATACAATTTAATACAATAATTTATTCCTTATTATTTTAGTGTTCCGCATTCGATGTTTTATTATTTTAATGCTTTATTTATTATTTTTATTATGTTTTTAGATTCTTTAGTGTTGTAAATTCATGTTTACTTTAAGTGAACTTATTTTGTAAAGGAGTAAGCAGAGTATTTTTAACTTGTTTTAATATTAAATAACTGAATGTCGTATTGAGTAATGATCGTAAGTGATTATTTAGCGTTTGTATTAGAGAAAGAGATGTAATCGATTAGTAGTTATAATGATTTGGAATTTATTTGTGAAATTGTTAACGGACCCAGGTTGGTTCCGTTACACAGTTTAATGAATGAAGAGGAGACGGTGCCAGTAGATGTAGATCACAATAATGAATACCCTGATAGACGAAATAGCTGCGATACGTTAACTGCAAACTCTGATACCATTACGGCAGCGTCTGACACAATCACTATAGGGTCAGATACTCCTAGTACCACCACGGACTATGAAATTTTCGAACACGTGGTTCAAATTCACGCTGAGCAGGATAGTCCATAAATTATAGGTATGTGTGTTGTATATGAAACTATGAACTGATATTTTATTATTTACCAAGTTTAGAAAGATTTAGTGCTTACCTGCCTGCTGCTATATTGGATTTTTGTGAAGTTGGTCGAAGGGACAATGTCGTCCGGGCCATGCCTGTTCGGCTGGTTGAAAGGACACATTCGTCCGGTCCAAGCTTATAACTCGCGGAGCTATACTGGTAGAGGGGAATGTGTCGTCCGGGCCATGCACATGTGGCTGGTTGAAAGGACACACTGTTCCGGCCCAGGAAATTGGTTGAACAGATTATTGTATCGTCCGGGCCAGACCTGAGTGGTTGGTTGTAAGGACATACTAGTTTGAAGTGAATGGTATGTGATAGCTAAAAAAATAACGTGCTGCTTGTACATGTGTGATTGAAAGGACTTAATATTATGGCCTCTGTTACTTCAAGGTTGAGGTAGCTAGCTACTGTATTCAAAATAGTACGATCATATTTTATCAGTTCTTAGAATATCAGGTTGGACGAGCGGATCGTTTGATAAGTTGAGTTTAGTTTTTGTTTAGTTTAGCTGTTTAGTTTAGTGTGGTTGTTACAGGATTGCATTATGAAGCGTCCGAGGACGGCCGCAGGTCAGTCCGGCCGTGACGGCGCATAATTGGCGCCATCGTTTGAGTTGTTCTGGGACTATCAACTGACAGCTGTCAGTCTAGCGGAGCGTCGTGTCGATGGTCAGCGCCGCCATATTGAACGTGGAAGCGGTAACGTAAACGGCGAGCGCAGGACATTTCCGACGAATCGCTATTGTTCCGCGCAATCTTGTGATCCTTATCAATAATTATAGTAGATTCGAGTGTTAATAGAGAATCCCTACTTATCAGAGTGTTGATTTTGTTGCTTCATTGAATTAAGAAGACTTTTCGGAATTAAACAACATTTCATTGTGGCTTGGGGTTACTTCATTTGTTACTCGCCTGCATACCCACGTAAGACGCAATGGCTGATCCTGATGCAGGCGGGGGACCGCCTATATATACAATATCAATTAATAACACTCTACAGAATATCAAACATTAATAAATTTAAGAAGTCTTTTGTACACTAATCGTGTCATAAAGAACCCATAATGCATATATAATCAAAATACAACTTTCAAAGTAAAATTAACTCAACGTTCAAACACCAGTAATTCATATCGGAGTATCCCGTTCGCACCGATATGAGCTACTTCTATCATATAATATTATATAAAAAAAAAAACCTAACCTAACCAGCACGCGAGCACGCTCTGAACGAATGCCCAGCCTACGGGGCCAAGAGGTTGCAGCTCGAATTCGAGGTTGATGGCAATGTCTGTACCTCGAAGTGGAGCTCCCTCTTGGCTGGGAAACGTTCAGGAGCCAAATTCGCCGATTACTGTGTGGCCATAATGAAAACCTTGGCGCAGGCAAATAAGGCGACCGCAAGGGCGCAAACGTGAGTCGGGTTGAATTTTCTGGAAGGGCAATAAATAATATCCATTTTGAGCATTATATTTTATTATTTCGATTTTATTCAGCCATATTTTTAATTATTGACATTTTAATTAATTTTAGATATATAATTTTATAATTAGTTTATTTAAGTGTGACATGAATAGTAATTTTAAAGGATACTATTAATATTGATTAAATGAGACCGAACTTAATGAATGAAGAAATGTATTAATTAATGAAATTTAGAGGAATTGATTTGGACTTAAACATATTCATATTATATTAACAGTGATACAAATTAAAGAAAGTCAAGAACCCTGAAAAAAATATATTGGGGGGACAAAGGACTTGAAAATAGAAAAAAAAATCTAACCTAACCTAACCTAACATCGACTCGCTTCTCGAGCAGCTGGAAGGCAGTGCAGTACACGTTCAGGCATTCGCTGACGACGTGGTACTTGTAGCCTCCGCCGACTCCGCCGAAGAGCTCGAGTCAATGGTCAACCCGGAGCTCGAAACGGTTGCCGAATGGGGCACGGAGTACAAATCAGATTCTCTCCTCATAAGACCGCTTTTATGCTGGTGACGAGGAAGATGAATCCTACCGTGCCTCAAATTACTATGGCGACCGTTCCACTAACACTCGTGGAACATATTCGAGTACTCGGCTTGATCATCGACAGAAATTTGACGTTCCGGGACCACATAGAAGGGGTCTGTGCAAAAGCTGCTAAGGTGTACAAGGGTCTGGCAAGGGCAGCGAAAGCTTCCTGGGGTCTAAGTCCCGAAATCGTCAGGCACATCGGAGCGATAGAGCCTATCCTCCTATACGCAGTAAGTTCATGGGCTAGCAGCACATCCAGGAAATACATAGTGAAGCGTCTGAGGTCGACGCAGCGCTTATTTGCAATAAATATTATTCAATGTCTCTGACCTGTGTCAGGGGTGTTAATAGTACAACAAACAAAAAAAACCTTACCTAACCTAACCTAACCTTACTTTACCTATGACGGAATTAAATAACTTCTTTAGCTTTCTCAGTACTGTAGTGCCACCTGTTTTTAGAAGTTCGGATGTGATTCCGCCAGGAGCCTTCCCATTTTTAAGCTGTTTGAGAGCCCCCTCAATTTCGTCTTCATCTATGTCTGGGAGATCTTCAATGAAGTGGGGTGTCAGTGTGGCTCTCGGGTCATTCAAGTCAGGTGAAGGCTTTGGGGCATGCAAGGCATATATAGACGGGCATAAAAGTCTTCGACCTCGGCGAGGATTTCTGAAACTGATGTGATGATTTTGCCTTCCAAGTTTTTGAGCTTCGTCAGGTGGCTCCTTCTCCTCCTTCGTCTTTTAGCAGACTTTTGACCCCCGATTTTGCTCAATTGCCTCTTTTATGAGTTGAGTATTATGGCTTCGGAGGTTTCGTCTTACCACCTTGCGGATAACTTTACTCAGACGGTGGATATTCGATGACGGAGCCCCCTCGGGCATCACGTGCCGAATCCTCATCAGTTCCAGAGTTCCCGCCGAAAGTTTAGACTTTTGGCTACCCCATTTCCCCTTGAAGTGCCTGGTTCTCACTTCGCGAATCACCCTTGCTTGACACACTTTCGAGGTCCTTGTCCACATCTGCCGTGAATTCTAGCGCGGCAAAACAATTGCGCAGTTCCAACTGGAATGCTTCAGAACCGTGCACGGATTGGGTCAGCGTTGGACGAAGAGCGGATTTCACCATATGACTACTCTCAACTCTGAAGTCAATATTTACAGTGCCTCTTACCAGTCGGTGGTCGCTACCGGTATTGAACCTATTGACTACGGAGATATACCTAAATATGTCAGTCAAGATGAAGTTAACTTCATCTTGAATGACAAGAAACTTGACTTGACTGGCAAAGCCCCGATGGTAAGACGAAAAGTGGGGCTTTGCCAAGTCCACTTCATATGGGGCTTTTTCTCAAAGAAGGTGTTCATGCAGGACAACCCTTGCATGTCCAGAAAGTTTACCAACATTTGCCCTCTATGATTTCTGAGCCCAATACCGTATAAACTTATTGCAAATAAATTCATTTTTCATTTTCGTTTCATTTTAATTCTTTATAATATTGATACTTGACTTGGATAATTACTGTAAAGCTGTCGATTTACGCTTATTTCTTCTCTTTTTGTTTGTATTCATTTTTGAACTGCAATCTGAAATTACTGGCACAAGTAAAAAAATTTCGTGAACTTTATTCAACACTGGCACAACTCGAAAGGTTCACTGTTGCATAAACTTAGTCGTACGATCGCCACGAGCACAAGCGGCACACTGACAGGTAGCGGCTATGTGCCAGTGTTGCATAACAGAGACAGTGGATTCCTACCAATGCAATAGTGGCACTTAACGCCATCTATTGACAATTCCACCAAATATAGCACGGTTTCGTTATTGCATAAAATAAAGTACGCTTTTTAGAACATAAATCCGGGTCTAACTCAAATACCTAAAATTTTGATTTGAGCCACTATTGCATTCAGCCAGCGCCTTATACGTAAAATAATGAAATGAAAAGTTTATTAACTTTTGGATTTTATATCTCTTACTTTCGTAATTTCGTTTTTTTTGGGTGAGTTCACTACACAAAATGTGAACTAAGTGGAGAAGAACTCACCAAAGAAACTCCATATGCATGCCCTAATACTACTTTAATATAATAAAATTTGTTAGTTTTATTCAATGAAACACATTATATAAACAATCGAGTTTATTTTGTATCTATCAAAAGAAATTCGACCCATTTTCGATCACGTCATTACTTCGTCGTATAAACTATTTTAATAATCAATATAATTTTATATTTACAATATCATAATATTTCGCAGTGTGGTGGACATAGTGCCGGAACCCGGCTTCGATGCTGTAAAACTTTCCAATACAAAGTAGCCCTGAGTCGCGAGGTCGCCACTTTTCTGTATTTGATTTTTATTGACCTTTGCATGTTCTTGATAAAATAAATCTCAAACATGTTTCTTCCACCCAAAAATATTCAAACAGATAGTAGATATCGAAGTAAGTCAGCTTAGTGTGAATTACTCAAAATGCACAAAAAAAGAACGTCGTTTCGCTAGTGGAGAGCACGGTCACATGAAAAGCTTGCATTTATTTGTTTTCGTGGAAGAATCAACTTTACCTGGGCTGATTGATAACTGGCCGAAACGACGAATTTAAAAAAATGATACGCAAAAAAAAATATTACATTATATTTTGGCATCTTTTTGAAAATAGAACGCCAAATTTGAATTTAATCGAACTGGTGGAATTTGTTTGATAGGACGTAGAACTTTCTCTGTCGTAAATTTTCTTAACAATGGAAAGAAACGAAATTCGTGCGGTGATAAAGTTTTACGTTTTAAAACAGAAAACAGCAACCCAGATTAAAACCAAGCTAGACAGTGTTTTAGGTAACTCTGCTCCTGCATTGAGTACAATTCACACCTGGGTAACTGATTTTAAACGTGGAAGACAGAGCTGCGAAGACGCCCACAGGTCTGGCCGTCCAAATGAAGTCACGAATCCGGACATGATCAAAAAAATTCACAAAATTGTATTGAATGATCGGCGCTTGAAGTTGCGAGAGATAGCAGAGATGGTGAGCATTTCATCTGAACGCGTTTTTAATATTTTGCACCAACATTTGGGAATGAAAAAGCTTTGCGCGCGATGGGTGCCGCGTTTGCTCACTGTTGACCAAAAGCAACGTCGAGTGGACGATTCATCGGAGTGTTTGGCGCTGTTTAACCGAGATCCTAACGAGTTTTCGCGGCGTTATGTAACAGTCGATGAAACCTGGATACATCATTATACTCTCGAGACAAAAGAACAATCTAAGCAGTGGACTGAGAGCGGAAGACCTGCGCCGAAGAAAACAAAAACGGTTTTTTGGGATGCTCGAGGGATTATTTTAGTGGATTATCTGCAAAAAGGAAAAACAATAAATGGAGAGTACTACGCAAGCTTGCTGCAAAAACTAAGTGAAGAGATCCAGAAAAAACGACCACATTTGGCCAAGAAAAAAGTTTTGTTCCACCATGACAACGCACCTGCACACACGTCAATGGTTGCAGTCGCCAAACTCCATGAATTGCGGTTCGAATTGCTACCGCATCCACCCTATTCCCCGGATCTGGCCCCGTGTGACTTCCACTTATTCCCAAACCTGAAGAAATGGTTAGGTGGCCAGAGATTTTCATCAAATGAAGAAGTCATTGTTGCCGTGGACGAGTATTTTGAGGGGTCGGAGAAAACATTTTATCAAACTGGTGTAACGGCATTGGAGAAGCGCTGGACTAAATGCATCGAGGTAGAAGGAAACTACGTTGAGAAATAAATTTATTTTAAATCGATTTTTAAAGTTTTTCTTTGTCGTTTCGGAAACTTATCAATCAGCCCTCGTATTGTTACTTATATTTAATCATTTTACGAGTAATCAGGAGGTATTCTTATTTATCAAGTAGCTAATAAAGAATCAGAATTTGAAAATGTTATACGCGTAGTTAAATGTATGAGCTTTGCATCAGGGCCACCTGTATCGAATCACAAATGCAGTGTGTTCATGTGTGTATGTGTGTGTGTTATGTGTGCAGTCAGTGCGGAGGCGGGGGCGGCGAAGGGCGAGGCTTGGCGGTGGCGTAGGCGATCTCGGACAGGCGCACGTCGATGGGCGCGCGCTCGTCGTACAGCGTGGGCGCCTGCAGGATGATGCCTGCCGACCCCACTACCACCGCCAGCGTGAAGATCCACAGGAACAGCCGGTCAAGCACCATCGCCACGTATTTCCAGTCCTCTTTCACCTGCGAACAAATATCATTTTTATAATACTGAGAAAATAAAAAAAAATGTGTCACTATATGCCATTATATGTATATGTTTGTTGTATATCACTCTCTTGCTGAATCGCTTATAAGCTACGGTCTAAGCGTGTATGGTAGAAACTTTCACACCTACATTAACCCGATAAATATGCTGCAAATAAGATTCTTAAAAATGTTAGTCAGCGCAAAAAACAAAGAAAAGTATAAGGATAATTATGATCAATTGTATAAGGTGTGTAAGGTTCTGCCTGTACATGAAAAGGTCAAATACTTATTAGCGGCAGAACATCAATATAGCAGTCACAATAATAAAATCGTAAAGGAAATGTATAAGTCCCTGCGTGCAAACATACGTGCTAAGTACGTAGAACCATCTAGCTGTAATTACTATGGAGAAAGAATGTCTCTTTATCTGACGCCAAGAATATATAATAACATTGACTTCCTGTCTGATGATGTAGATATAACTAAAGCTGTTTTTAACCCCCGACGCAAAAAAGAGGGGTGTTATAAGTTTGACCGCTCTGTGTGTCTGTGTATCTGTGCGTCTGTGAGTCTGTCTGTGGCACCGTAGCTCTTAAACGGGTCAACCGATTTGGATGCGGTTTTTTTTTATTTGAAAGCACCTGCTTTCAAAGAAAACCTTTTCTAGCGATGGTTTTTAGACATGTTTTATCAAAATCGGTTTAGCCGTTTCAAGGTCATCAGCTCTTTTGTTAACTGCGGTAGGGTTCTTAGACGCATAATGTGTATTTACTTTTTACTTTTAAACGTACGTGTGACCTAAAATTTGAAAATCTCATGTATGCTATATAACTTTGCGTGATGATGAAATTATTGGTCTGATGCTGCAGCCAGGATATTCAGCACTCTTGAACAAATAATAGCAGATATGTCGTGTTTGGATTCGTTTTGCTCAGTATATGATTCTACATACATTGCAATGGTGGCAACACGATGAGCTGATGCTGCAGCCAGGATATCCAGCACTCTAGTACACGCTTGAAAAAATAATAACTGATTTATCGTGTTTGGATTAATTTTGATCAGAATTTGATTCTAGATACAATGCAATGGTGGCAACACGATAAGCTGATGCTGCAGCCATGATATTCAGCACTCTAGTACACTCTTGAAAAAATAATAACTGATTTATCGTGTTTGGATTAATTTTGATCAGAATTTGATTCTAATACATTGCAATGGTGGCTACACGATGAGCTGATGCTGCAGCCAGGATATCCAGCACACTAGTACTCTCTTAAAAAATACTCTCCAATTTGATAGTGATCCTTTTGGATATAACTGTACTCATATATCATAATTTATTTGTAATAAAGTATAAAAATTATGAAATAAAAATAAATTAAAAATTTAATAACCCACGAAGCAAAAAAAGCAAAAATTTTTAAAGTCAAAAATAATCATCATCATCATAAGGCCTCATACATCTTATCAGATGATTTAAGCAGCGTCAGTTTTGGAGGCAACATCGCTCGTGGCTGTATAATCCGATCCTTGAGCGGCACGTTCGTGCGCACTTGCGGCATGTAAACTGCGAGTCCGGGGGAACCTCTCCGCGAGTGTGCCTTTTCGCACGTTTTTGGGCTAGATCTTCAAACCAGGCATCATCATGGGTTTTGCAACCCTCGGTGATTGTTTTCCTCCACTCATCGCGGTTGGATGCGAGATCTTCCCACAGAAGGTGATCAATGTTAAATGCGATCATATCACGTTTGGCGCAATCTTTAAATCGAAGCATGGGACGTCCTACTCTGCGCTTTGCGAAAGCTACTTGGCCCATCAATACCTGCCTGGGCAAGCGAGTACTGTTCATACGGTGCACATGCCCCAGCCACCGTAGCCGTGTCTGTTTGAGAAAAGCGGTGATGCTGGGAAGCTGTGCGATTTCCAGCACTCTCTCATTTGTTACCTATCCTTCCAAGTTATGTTGAGAATGCTCCAAAGACAGCGCATGTGAAAGGCATTCAGTCGACGTTCCTGCTTGGCATACGACGTCCAGGTTTCAGCTCCGTACAAGAGTATACTCAGGACGCAAGTTTGATAAACTATCATCATGGTCCTTACTGTAAGGTGTTTGTTATTCCATACTCTCGTACGCAACCTGCCGAACGTTGTGGCCGCCCTGCCGATGCGGATATCAATCTCACCATCAAGGGAGAGATTGCTCGACACGGTCGACCCCAAGTAACAGAACTTGTCAACTACCTCTAAAGGAGCACCGTTCAGCAAGATGGTTGGCTGACAGGTGTAACCCTGCGCTAGAATTACGGTCTTCTTTGCATTGATGGACATGGAGAACAAGGAACAGGCGTCACTGAACTTGTCCAGCGGATTTTGGAGCTCCTGAGGAGTTTTTGCTACAAAGGCTGCGTCATCGGCAAAGAGCAAGGTGTCAACAAGCAAGTCCTCGCGGCTACGACGGGACTTTAAAGAAGCAATATTAAAAAGATTGCCGTTTGCTCTTGTGTGTAAATGAACGCCTTGCTGCGTGACACCAAAGGCAACTTTAAGCAACAAGGAGAAAAATATGCCGAACAAAGTGGGTGCTAATACGCAACCCTGGCGTACTCCTCTTCGCATCTCAAATGCTTCAGACGTCTGACCTTTAAAAACCACACTGCCTTTCATATTCTCATGAAAGGATTTTATCAGCTTCAACAACTTTGGGGGACATCCTATTTTCTCAAGTGCAATGTAGAGCCCTTCTCTGCTGACTGTGTCGAAGGCCTTATTTAGGTCAACAAACGCAATCACCAGGGGGGTTTTCTGTTCCCGGCACTTTTCTTGAAGTTGCCGAAGGGTGAAAATCATATCAGTGGTCGAACGCTGGGAGCGAAAGCCACACTGTGCCTCAGGATACACGCGCTCGGCGAGGCGTTGCAGTTTTGTCAGTATGACTCTTGCAAACAATTTGCTGACGATGCTTAGTAAGGAAATTCCGCGGTAAGAGTTACAATCGCCGCGGTCACCTTTTCCTTTGTAAAAAGTGGAAAAATGTTCGCAAAAATAATACCTATTGTTAAAATTCGATGAAGTAACACCTATATATTTTAATTTTATTATAGAAATTGACGGATGGAACGATTGGTTTGCTCGATGAAATGACGTTATGATGTCACGTCGGGGTACCGCTAAGTTTTAAAAAAAAATTCTTATCAAAGCAAGTTGGTCGGATATGCTAGCAAATTAATAGATAGTCAATCAAATGAAGCGTCTGACTTACTTATAAACTTTTCATTTCATTAAACTTAAGCGGTACCCCGACGCGACAATAGAGCGTCATTTCAACGAGCAAACCAAATCGTGCCATCCATCAATTTCTATAATAAAATTAAAATATATAGGTGTAACTTCATCGAATTTTATGGCTTAACAATAGGTATTATTTTTGACTTTTTAAATTTTTGCTTTTTTTGCTTCGGGGGTTTTTATAAGAAAAAGTTAAAAGAAATGTTGTTAAATGGCTAACTATTACTATGTGTATTTAAAGAGAGCTCCGATGGATTTATATTTCTTTGTCTCAACTATAAAATGCTATGTAATAAAAACTTACTGCTACTATACTTGTAATATTAATATTAAGGTGTACCTACAAGATGTAATAAGTAAATGTGCGCAGCGCCAACAAACTGTTCCTTTGCAGTTTAGCGCGTAAAATGTACTGTAAATCTTGTTATTGTGAATAAATAAATATATTATCAACTAAGTGCCAAACATCATTTCTTGTGTGCAATAAATGGTTAAATAAATAATTTGTAAATAAATAAATCAAGTCTGGTAAATCGTGAAGAGAATTGCTAAGAGATGTAACATCCAAAGTTAATAAACTTTTCATTTCATTTCAGAAATAGATGAACAAACTGACAAATATCAATCTAAGGATATGAAAAGTATAAAATCATAGTAAGAAACTGTTCTACTCTGCAATTTGTTGCATTTGCCCGCTCAGGAATCGTTTTAGTCAATGGGTGGTTGCCTTGTTGTTTATAGGATTGTAATGATAGACACGACTGTAGGACTGTATGTTGATCGAGCAAGCGGTGTGAAGATGACTCACGCGCGTGGACTCCTCTTCCTTGCGCGTCTGGTCGGCGATGTAGTTGATGCCATCGATGGCCTTATGCAGCTCGGGGCAGCGGTGCCAGCGGCGCAGCGCGTCGCACAGCGCGGCGGGCTCGTGCAGGCGACACTCCCCCGGCCCTCCCGCGCCCGCCGCCCCCGCTACCCCCGCCACCCCCTCGCACTCCGCCCCACACGCCCACCGCGCACCTTCTTCCCACTGCAGCGCCTCACTCGTCACCAAACCAGCACTGCAACACGTCAATTATTGTTTTGGTTACTTGAAATCGATTCAAGAAGTTACGTTTTTCATAACTATATTTTCTCTTATGACGTAGAAAAACCATCGTAATACTGAGCAAAGCTTGGTTGTTCAGGAATTTTTAGGTATTAACAACATTCACCTAACATACAACACACATCACACTACACCCACCACACACGCCACACCACATCACACCGCGCCACATTATCCATGTCAATCATCATCAGTTGTAAGACATCCAATGCTGAATAAAAGATCTCACTTACCTTTATAATGGTCAATGATAATAATGACCCGAGCGTAAAGTTCTAGCATCACGAATGTATGTGTATCCTTGCGTGTGTGTGTGTGTGTGTGTGTGTGTGTGTGTGTGTGTGTGTGTGTGTGTGTGTGTGTGTGTGTGTGTGTGTGTGTGTGTGATGGAGTGTGTGCGTACTCACAAGCGGCTGTGGTGCGGGTCGGGGCGGTAGTGCGGGCGGCGCATGACCAGCAGCCGCGGCAGCACGTGGATGAACACACGGCGCACCCACGGCGCCATCGTGTGCGTCTGCGGCGACCGGAAGTGCACATTCAGCACCACCACCGTCACGCATATACTGACAATATACACCAGACATTTTTATTTTATTTTATTACATGGAATCTTCTAAATCTTCTAAATTGTGAATAACTTTATAATATAAGAAAAAATTATCTGTGTGTTCACGCCTCTTTTCTAATGATATTATAGAATCAGCATTAAAATTGGTATCTATCTATCTATCTATCTATCTATCTATCTAAACCTGAATTGCACGTGATTTAGATATTTACTTTTAGGAAATTTAAATTTACTTTGTTTATCATCTAAGTAATCATTTATCGTATTATAGGCTTTAGAACATTAGATATTACACAGTCTAAAGTTTGGGTGCGCTATTTTATTTTTATTTGTAGTATTTATGTATATCAGAATTCTTAGGAAATAGCATTTTGTTCTTCCGGACATACAAGATGTTTTCAAATATGCTGTGAGCATACCGTGAGGATATCAATTTCTTTAAACAATTCCCTTAGGGAATCGCGACCACGCAATTCATATATGGAACGTATCGCCCTCTTTTGTAACACAAAGATGCTATTTATGTTAGCAGCTTGACCCCACAATAAAATTCCGTAGGACATAATGCTGTGAAAATAGCTGAAATATACAAGTCTGGCAGTAGCAACGTCAGTCAGTTGACGAATCTTTCTGACTGCGTATGCCGCCAAGCTGAGCTTTGCGGATAACTCATTTAAATGAGGGTCCCATTGTAACCTTGCGTCGATAGTGATCCCTAAGAAAACTGTATCATTTACATTTTTCAAATTTTCGTTGTTCAAGACAATAGCTAAGTTGTTGTTCTTTACATTAGGCAATGAAAATTTTACACATTTTGTTTTCTTGGGATTCAACATTAAATTACTTGTCGTAAACCAATCATGGGAAAGAGCGTCATTTACTTTGTTTTGCGAGGAACCTCGGAGGACCCTCGAAGGGTCAACGTATTTTTATGCCAATGAGGTTATTGAGATTGTCTATGGTTTCATAATAACTGCTATCTTCCCTCTGATGTCCTCTATGAGCCTTCTAAGAGGGATCCGCAGAAACGTGAGGAGCCCAACGTTACCCAGGCGTTGATGTCAAACTGACAACGACTTCTGGGTGTCGACCAGCTTTCCCCAGATGTCACGTTGCGGAAAAAAAAGATTAGTTCGTTTAAATATTTATTTTGCTATAGAAACAATTTATAATAATATGTATTACTCACCTAAATGTGTCAAGTATCATAGTGAAGAGCACGAACTTGCCGAGCAGCGGCACCACGAGCGAGGTGGGCGGGATGATCTCGGCCAGCAGCAGGAAGAACACAGTCAGCGAGAGCAGGATCGAGATCGACAGCGACACCTGCCGGTCACCACGCGACAACAACACTTATCAATTACAACACTCTACAATAACACACAACAACAGCTGCTTTTATTTTTTAGTTTTAATTAATAACAACGAAAAGCTTGACCTATCATTATTATAAATTGTATCGTTGTACTTTCGCTCGCAGTAGCATCGCTTCGTGGGTTATAGGATTATGGCAGGGATTAAGATAATAAACAATAAAGCATTATAATGTATTAGGTCCTTACATATGAAATTGGCGTTTTGTATGGGAGGAACAAAAAGTCGAAAAATTTTTATATAGTATATTTATTTAATCAAAGTATGAGCCATTGTAATCTATGCACTTTTGCCATCTCATAGGTAGTTCATTGATCCCTTTACTAAAAAAACCATTCGGACGGGAATCGGGAATTTGTGATCAAAGTGGCCAGTACGACAAAACGCCAATTTCATATGTAAGGACCTAATTAAATCTCTACATTAAGCTAGATATGACAGACTCATGGCTATATTACTGGAAAAATAGTAAAGCGCTCGGAGCAGTACCTTCTCTCCGCTGTCGGAAGGCAGGTAGAACACGAGGACGGTAAGGAAGGAGATGCCCATGCAGGGGATGATGAGGTTCACCGTGTAGAAGAGCGTCTTGCGCCGCATCGTGATGTTGAACGTGATGTCCAGGTACGGTTCGTCGCAGCACGTATAGAACTTCTCGTTTCTGCGAGATACAAGATACACAGGACAGCGGTTCAGAGGGTTGGACGGAAGAAACTACTAATTAAGTATGGGCAAAGACCTGTTCGGGGTGTATACGAACCGAACTGCGGGCACCTCGAGAATGTCCCACTCGACCGACGTGTAGAATTCTGATAGATCCACGCCCAGCTCCACGACGTTGGTGCCGCGTGCCTCGTCGATGTGACGCAAATCCACCTGCAAATATATTATTGCAATTAAACGCAAGACTCCTAATTCATCTTACCAATTTTGTGTTTTGAATGGATAGATATAAATACCTGAAAGCCATCGTAAGTCCAGGAACCAAACTTCATGACGCAGGTTTGCTGGTCGAAGGGGAAGTACTCGACGTCGATCTCGCACGAGGACTTGTAGATGGCTGGGGGGCGCCACTCGACGCGGCCCGTGTAGTTCAGCGTCGCCTTCGTCGCCAGCGTCACCTCGAAGTTTCCGTCGGCACTGCGGATCACACATTAAAACCAACATGGCATCAAGGGAGTATGGAGGAAAGAGGTCAGTTCGTGGAAGAGATATTCAGTCAGAGTCACATTATGTGATTATGAATTGAGTTTTAATAATAATAGTGAAAAATCTCACTTGTTGTAAAGCACGATGTCGGGTCGCCAGATGTGGTCGGAGGGTACGTGCAGCATTTCCACACCGCCATACTCGCGCGGCTCCCACGACAACTTGTAATCGTACCAACTCTGTCACAGATAAATAAGAACATGAACAATACATATAACACCTAATTTTTATTACTAAACAAGAATATTACTCACTTGTTCCACCCATAAATTGGTTGTCATTATTTGGTTTTTCAGGTTCTGTAAATGAAAAAAACAATGTGAATGTTTTTGCAACAAATTCATAGCATATTTAGGGACTTGTAGCAAATACCTACTAGTCATGAAGAGCTAGGTGACCGGAGAAAGATGTGCGTACAGGAAATTGTATGAAAGGAACCAGAGTGCGCTGGATATAGGAGTGATGAAGAATAATACTATGGTGATGATATAGAGGCGTAATTTCTGTTTGGTTGAAAGGAGATATTATAATGGAGTAAAATGAGATTATTTTCTTATTTAAAGTAGTGATAAGAATCAATAAAAAAATAGAAAAAGGTAATAAGAGGGTCACAATACAATGATGTGATAATGATGATGACGATGGAGAAGGGGGTTGTGAAGGTGGTGGTGGGGGGAGGGGGGCACGCACCACGTCGATGAGCTGGCTGAGCTTGAGCTTGATGCGCACGGTGAGCGCATCGCTGACGTTCAGCACCGGCCGCACCAGCTTGTTGTAGTTGCTCAGCAGGTCGTCGTACAGCCGCTTGGCGTCCGGGTTGCCGCCGCACCCTGCACATGCATACCGCATACCATCTGCATGAGAACGTCATGTGCTTCTGTGGAGTATTTTGTCTGTACCTAATCTATTTTTCTAAACTAGTGTTAATGTTGTTAATGTATGTGTGGTGTCAAATGGCATGGATGACTTAGCCAATCTTCTTTTTACTAAAAGATGTTATAATTAGTGCTGATTCGTTACGATTATAACCTTAACCTACACGACAGATCCTTGTATAAAATAGCAAGTAGAGTTGAGTAGTCAGTACACACATCTGTTTTAACTGTGCGCTTGAAGCGATCGGTGTTCGTTCTGAGTTCACCCACCTGGTAACTTTCCCTATTACTCACAAAAACAGTATGCATAATAAACTAGTAAATTTTAATGTACCTATATAATCAAGCTTGTTATCAACATAATTGCTGACGATGTTGTTATTTTTACGTAAAAGCGCAATAATAGCGTCGCACGTGTGAAGGTGAGTGAGGTGACCGGGGGTGAGTGGAGGTGAGTGGAGTGGAGGGTAGATGGCGCTGATTACCGGCTCGGTAATTACCGGCGAGCACGAGCGCGAGCAGCAGCAGGCGCGGCGCAGCGGCGGGGGGCGCGGGCGGCCGCATGGCGCACGCGCATGGCGTCAGCGCATTGCGCGCGCCAGGACGCGCTCGGCTGCGGACCCTGCGCAACACAGGAACACTCACTACATCGCCGAATAACTTAAAAAAAGTATAGAGGTACAAGCACTTATTATAAAGTCCTGACTAGTCCTGCCGATGTCGGTCACGGCGACTGCTTTAGCCTTTAGTACTAAATTTTGCGCTCATGTGCTCGAATGTGACTCACGTAGCTTATCGTGTAAGTAAAGGTCTTCACACAGGGATCCCTTTCGTTGACATAATTTTTTACTAATATATTTTTGCATATGTTTCACTTACTTTTTTTTTTCCTGTTATTTCTTTGCCATATTTTTTTTTCATAATATTTTTTGTGGCGTAATACTATTTTTGACTATTTTATTTATGTCAACTTTTTTTTGCATAGTGGTTTTTGGAATATTGTTTTGTCGACTAATAGTTTTTTGCTACGAATAAGGAAGCTATAGAAATGTAATTGTAAACAAAACCCAAGAAAAATATGGCCCCAAATCTCGAGTACTTAAACGAGAAACGTCACTGTAGACGGGCCAATTGGATGCGTTCACGCATCACGTCATATTCCGACAAGCGCGCTGATTGGTTCACGGCATGACGGATAACGGTGATTGGATCGCGTCACTTGTGCAGTGGATGTGTTATGCATTAAGTGTGATAGAACAAGTCAAATTAAAAATTATCGTACTTTTGCATTACTCATATGAATCAGATTACTTTGTAATTATTTACTAAAATCATCTTATATCATATATATATATATATATATATATTATTTAAATGTGTGATTGTGTGCTTGTTGTTGTGTGCTTGTTTTTGGGAAAAGGCCATTTCTCTGTGTCAAACTTCTCACGTTTTCGTATTGTATTTTGTATCCATTAAAATCTTGCCAGTGAATTGTTATTTTCGAGTTGTGATTTAACTAACGTTGAAATACAAGCCTGAACTAAGAAGAGACTACATTATTTCGGGGATCCATCCACCATGTGCGATCCTGCTGGCAACGGTTCTCCGTCAAATATAAAGAGATATACAGCGACTCGCGAGGTCTACAGCTCACAGAGCCACTAGTATAAAAGACTTGGCCTTGTGCCTTTTAAAAGAAAATAACAAAGAAAATTGACAACTTCAGATGTATGGTTTACTTACATTGTCTTTCACTTTGGGTTATAGAGAAAACAACATCGTATTATGTTAATAATAATGCAGCACAATCAAGTCAATCAATATAATTTCAAAATTTACTCAGTGGGGTAACTAACTGAAAATAACAGTTTCTATTCAAGATTATTTAATTTTATGAAATACTTACTATGGAGATTATTTAAGTATTTTTATAGGATATAAAGTATTATGACATTATGCCTTAATATAAGTCGTAGACATTGGCTGACTATTGCTTGCACAATCCCATCCATCATTATATTATGTCAAGTATTTGGAATACTGAAAAAAAAAAATGTATTTACTTGTGATTTGTTACCCCAGTTTCTTTTTTGCTGGCTTTTTGGGTCTTCTGCACCATTTTACCTCGCCGGAGGTCATTTTATTATCTATGTTTGTCTGAATTATATTGTATTTTTGTTTTTTATCGGAAGCGGCAGTCCGTCATACATTGCGTGACAGACTAACTAGCGCGCGTGTTGCCCTTTTTAAGCCCCGCCTTTTTTGTTGCCCTTTGCGTGGGGCCATTTTTTGAACGGAATGCGACTTCTATAGCTTCCTTATTCGTAGGTTTTTTGTCATAAAGGTAGGCAGCAAATGAAACTCAGTTTAGTTTTAGACTCAAAATAGGTTAAGGTGCGGCGGGGGTGGCTCTTGGGCCATCCCGAAGCCGCCTCTTTATTTTGTTGGTACATATAACATATGAAATGCGTTAGATGTTTATGCCTATTTTGATTATGGCTTGATATTATTATGCTTTTTTTATTTATGGTTTTGTACATATTGTTTTTTTATTTTATTATGGTAATAGTTGTTATGCGTTAATATATTGTTTATTTGTGTTCTGCTTATATTATATTATGCGTAAGTATCATTAGTTTAAACTACAGTATGCAATTCAATGTAATGACTTATTTTTTATGCAAATACATAGAGAACCCTTCACACATTGTGGACACTTGAGCACACCATTACAATATGTGTACAAGTATTTCTATTAAAGTAGTGGCATCGAGAGAAACGAGATCTGACAGCTGTCACACACCGGAAAATTTACCGTGTGCCAATGAGTTAAGAAACGTAAAATCCCGCTACTCTTGGTCACAACAAGTTGTAAAGTCAAGCCCAAGTTGTCAACCAGACGAAGACGAGAAGCTTCCCCATTTAATAGAGCAACTTCCTTGATAAAGCTGTGCCGGCTTTTTAGTCTATGATTCACTGGCACATGGCAGTACAATGGGTGCCGCTGGTCCGAATCCTTTTTAGCCCATTCAGTAGAGTTTGCCACATCTCTGCGGACGTCTGGGGGAGCAATACCAGCAAGCGGATACAGCATTCCAACAGGAGTTGGTTTTAAACAGCCTGTGATAATTCGGCATGTGTCGTTCAGTGCTGTATCCACCTGCTGCGTGTGTGCAGAGCGGCTCCATACTGGGCTGGCGTATTCACCCACCGAAAATGACAGGGCTAAACCAGTCGTCCGCAGAACCATGGGTGAGGCCCCCCACTTGATGGAAGTGAGTCGACGCAGTAGATTGTTTCGAGTGCCCACTTTCTGCTTAGTATTAATACAGTGTTGTTTATGGGTGAGCGCTCTGTCTAAAGTAATACCAAGATATTTAGGGTGAGAGCAATGGGTAATCGAAACAACTCGCCAGCGTATATTGCGTGTGCGCTTGGCTTTGCGATTGCGTAGGTGGAAGGCGCAAGACTGCGTCTTTGAGGGGTTGGGTCGCAAAGAATTCTCATCATAATAGCAACTAAGGAATTCAAGTGCGTTGGTTAGATTCCTTTTGACCTCGGTGAATGTATAATAATAATTACTGAAGAAATTCTCTCTAAAAATATTCTGTGAAAAATACTTATTGAGAATTAACTTCCGCTTTAAACCGTTAGAATCAGAGGTTTTCCTCAGTTAAATTTATTATAGTTTTTATGTTATCCATTTAGAAGAGCTAATGGCTCCTCAAAAGTAGATGTCCGCTACCTGCCCACGACTTGGCTTGCGAGGTCTTAGATTAATTCATAGGAATATTTTTTCCGCAGCAGTAGCAGTATATATACGTTTTCCAACTTCGCAGTAAATTCATTTTAAATTTAACAGTCGGTTTAAATCAAATCAAATCAAAAATTATTAATTTCCATAGGATGTTATTACATCACTTAGATCCGTCATTACATTTTTTTGGGTGAGTTCACTAACACAGTGGCGGAATCTGTAAAAAGGGGAACTGTCTATTGACTCAGATCAACACAGAGCCGAAACTAACTAATCTAGAAACAAAATTTGTCCAGATTATGACTGCAAGCCAGATTTAAAAATTCAAATTAAACGGGGTGTTGAACTTTTATAAATCTTTCATAAAAATTATGAACGTGATATTGGTGTTCTTGAAAGAAATAAAGAAAAACTTTTACTTTATGCAACAAACATAATCAAACGGATCAATCATTACACTCTAAATTAAGACTTTTAAATGAAATAAAAAGACAGGGGTTAAATATCTTTGTAAATTTCCCTAGTATCCTACCTTTAATTTCCTACTCCTACAGTTTTTTTATAGTTTTAAAGTATAAAACTTATAATTTGATATCGGATTGGAGACATAAAATATCATGTCTCTTTGGAAATACCTTCCTGAGGGATGAATGGAGGGATTCATTCAGAGCTACTTCAAAGCTGAAAGCATTGATAAAATTGTGCATGCATCCTATAGCCAGGAAGTTAGACTGCTCTTTACTACGAGGTTTTTTTATTCCCGAAGGAAATTCTGAGGATGATGCCAACTACGCCGCGGACAGATTTGGGCATTATGTGGAACTAAAAAAGACTGAGTTAAGAGAAAAAAAAAGAAAGAAATACGTTTTTTTTTTAAATAAATGTTATATTCAAGATTAAAACCATGCGAACGTGGCAGTAAACGTAATAATAATATTATTCAGAAATATCTCTAGAATTTCCAATTAGATAGACGCTCTCATACACAATATTTCATTTATCATGTACGCACATACTCGTCCTTAAAATTAAGAAAGTGTGATTGTATTTATGGTTGATGTTAAATAGAAGAAAATAATATTTTTATCTTATCGAACGTATTTTATTAATCTCAGAAAGGTAATAGTCAGATGTTTTAGTGATAATCCTGTACAACAAAATGTTTATAAATTGGCTGTACCTTTGAAATCTTTTAGGAGTTAACATTCTTTAAATTCATAAAAAATACTGTGCTCCTATAAAATATATTATTCATCATCATTATCATCATCCCAGCTGAAAGACGTTCACTGCTGGACAAAAGCCAAAGATATTATCAGAATAACTTAATTTACGGCTTTTTTAAATTTTATGAATTTTCAGTAAGTTGCGTTTGCAATATAGTAACAGCAAACCCGCCCGTTCAGTTTATGTATATTTTTAATAAAATAAATTATAGGTGTAATATAATAAATATAATTTTATAGAACTTATTTCTCCTTACTATGAGGTATTTCTGCATGAACAAAAGTCCCAAAAAAACTCCCAGAACTGCAAATGTTAAGACTCGTGAGAATTACAATAAAAACAATCATCGCACATCAGCAACACGATGAGATGGGTTGTTGAGTTGAATGCTGAATCACACCAGCCCTTAAAGGCTTAAAGCCAGGGCAGCAGTCAATTGTGTTGCAGCTTCAGAACCCTAGATATCAGGTGACAGGTCCTCGTGATCACAGGGATAAAATTTGGCATAACATAAATGTGTTCATTAGCGTGAATGTAAACCTTTAATTGACTTACTATTTGTTAAAAATTCAAACGTGTATTCTGTATATTATTGCTGATGCGATGACTTTCCTATGAAAATTGAAAAGGAGTTTGAGTTTGATTGAATGATTTGCAGGAGTAGAATCCGTAGCTTGTCCCCTCGAGCTGGCGGTCTACCGCAGCACGTGCGGCGACGACTGCCCAGCGACGACACTCGACGCTGCAACGCACGCGACACACGGTACAACACTCGATCAAACACGAACGATGCTCTCTACAAACGTCACTTGCATTAAAACTTGCCGTTTATTTATCTTTAGTTTCACTGATTAAAAAAAGAAAATGTTATTTTTTTTACATAAGATAACAGTTTTCATTGACAACTGCATTTTTCAAATTGAGAGGACAATCACTATCACAACCGTTGCCTTGGTACGTGCTGCATCACATCAGAAAATATTATTAAACATAAATGAAATAGCAGTTTTTTATCGGTAACAGTACTACCTTTCTGGTAAAATGTCGAGTTAGAGCAGAGCGTGGTTCGAGCGGGATCAGTTCATGGCTCGGTGTGTGCGGCGAGCGGGGCGCAGCGCGTGCGGCGGTGGCGGCAGCGCGGCTGTGACTGGCGGGCGGAGGCGCCCGCGGGGCGGGCAGGGGCGCGGGTGGCGGGCGGCGCGCGCCGGCCGCGCCCTTCTTCTTTAAACGCGCCCCCTCGGGACCAGATAGCGATGTCCGATCTTTCAAAAATTGCTCACGACGACGACGAGGACGCTCTCTCTTTAAAAACTTTTTTGTTTGACCCGAGAAACTTGTCTCGCGGCCGTGGGAGGGTCTCTTACCTTACAATGAATTAGCACAAATTCGGGCACCCGAGGCTTCATTGTACGGGGTCAACACATATTGTTTGAGAACTCCGCAAATAATTCAAAGCTTTCTAATGTTTGTTAGACTGTTACCATAAAACAGAACGGTAATTTACGGGCTACGAGTAGGTACCCGCAATAAACAGAATAATAAGGAAAGTGTGTTGTGCTTAATGTTAAAGTGGACCGAATTGTGTTGAAGGTTTCTAAATAATATGTACTTTGAGTAATGTTTAATGTACAATAAACCCATGCTACGAGTACGCTATAGCAATCGTAGCAGCTACGGCGTAGAGCCTCTACGCCGTAGTAATCGTAGCAGCTACAGCGTAGAGCCTCTATGCCGTCGTAGCTTAGAAGTCACTTCTTCTTCTTTCGAGTCGATGGCTTGTCAACGATTTTATATTTTATTTGCCCAGTATGCCGCCACCTTGATTGCTCCATCTGAGGCCTCCATGAGCTCCTCCAGGGAGTACGAGTCAGGACAAGCAGGACACGATAAAAGGTGGGCCATTGTCTGCGGAGTCGCGCCACACTCGCACCGAAGGTCCGCCCCGTCTAAAAAATCCCACCTGAGACGGTTTTCTTTACTCCGACCGACCTGGGTACGGAGTCTGTTTAAAGACTTCCAAAGAGTCCTTGATAGTTCACACCCAGTGGGGAGACTTCCCAAGAGCGGGACGAATGGAGGAGACAGCGAAGTTTGCGCCCGCCAGAGGTCACATCTTGCTTGAGAGGCTTCGCCATGGAGGCACAATACCGGCCAGCGGATTTAGCATTTGTACCGGGGTCGGTTTGAGGCAGCCAGCCGGCACGTTTCGTTTAAGGCTACATCTACCAGCTTAGCGTGTGCGGAGCGGCTCCACACTGGGCTTGCAAATTCAGCCGCGGAGTAGCAAAGAGCCAGTCGGCAGTCGTCAATTTCTGAAGGAGTTTATTGCGTGAAGAAACTTTTTGTTGCCATGCGATATGGGAACCCGGGAGCGTGTCGGAAGTAAAGACGTGTTGTGCGTCAGACGAACGTATATTGACTACCAGCTAATACTTAGATGCTAACTTATATCTATATGTATGTGGTTGAGTCACGCACTACACCTCCCCCGTTTTTTTGAAAAAGAAAGAAATACTATTAAATATTTATTTCTTTTTTACATTTATTCCTATTATTATTCCAATTTCGAAAGTATTATATTTAAATGTCAGTATACTATTTATTTTTATGTAAAATATTTCGTTCTTAAAAAATTGAACCAATAGTTTATTGATATGATAATTATCATCACTTTCACATTAGTGAATGTTTTATATTCTTAACCTGTCATAATGTTTAAAATATTTATCAATGTTTGTTGTTTATAATCTTTCAAAATGAATATATCCATCTACTACACATACTGCACTATATTATGTTTTATATTATCTTATTAGTATGTACTGTTGGCAACTTTTCATATTATTTTCTTTTCACTTTAATACCCTTCTTTCTATCTACTTAATATATAACATTAATGTCTACAATACATCAATTTAACAAATAACATACGCATAATAATTATATTTAGTAAAGTTTGTAGCATGTTTACTGTACTTATTTATCTTTTAGTTTATGCGTATTTTATTTGATATTTACGACCTTATACCTATACCTTCTACTACCTATATTTGTCAATTCCAAGTTTTTTTTTTTTGCTAGATATAATAGACATTCAGTTTACTATACATAATACCTATTCAAAAACATTTTTCTCTATAGATCAAATCAGATCAGATCAGATCAGATGTGCATCGTTAAGTCATTGCCAAGCGTCCTTGGTCTTGGAATATTAAATATCAATAATTACTTTACTACAAGCTTACATTTCGTAATTACATGTCATGACGTCATTATTTCATTAATCCTACCTAGGTCCATTTTACATAGCATGCTTAATACATTTTATATTTAATTTATTTATATATTTTTTATTTATTTATTTATTGGGTACCGGTCCCTTTTATAAATTTTATTATTATTCATGGTACTTTATAACATGAGTGAGTCGACTCTTTATTAATACATATTGGCATCTTTGTGCCTTTTATGGGTCGTGACCACGCCCTCACATTTTGTACTTATTTTTGAGGTCATGCTTTAAGTCATCACAGGACTCCAACTAATCTCACAGAGCAAATCTCGTTGACACCATGATCGATTGAAGGATCTGACACCCATTGTACCATTTATTTAGAATAGAGTCATATTTTTTAAGACACAGTCTCCAACAGCATTCACACCGGAAGCTCGTCCGCCCTATGACTAGACTGAAGGATTTTATTTAGACCTCTATTTTGTATCTACTTTTCGGGTACTCATTTATTACCTGTCTAAGAGCTATTATAGCTACTCATCTCTTTCCTACTCACTTTTGAGTATTTTCATTATCTTCGTCTCTGGTTAACAACAACAATTTCATACACATTACATTTCCAAACCATCATTATAACTCTTACAATTAATATTCTGATAGACATTGTCTTGAAAAGATTTTGGGTGATCAGTCCTACTCTTGTCAATACTATATTTATCAAATTATTCCCAACATCTTTAAACTTAACATTTACTATCCAAACTATACATAAATAAACATTCTCAAATTCCAACAACCTTGTAATCTATCTTCACATACTCAAATCCAAACGCAAACAATACTAATCTCAATACCAAGAATATTAAGTACCTAATTGCTTTCTTGGATACAAAAAGATTTTTAATACTTATATTCCTAACCAAACAAAATTTTCTACATACATTTACCTACTAAGTTCTTACCCCTTTATCTATACATCCATAAGTACCAGTAATTCTATACTGTAAACAATGTTAACCGAATTATTATTTACTCATCTCCTTTTATTTATCTTATTCTCATATCCTATAATTAATGTTACTTTAAAACATTATAGTCGTATTTCATTTTATTTTAAGTCAATCCGTTACTTAAATCTTAAACAATATCACGTTCGCGACCGCATTAAACCTACTTATTATTTATTAATAAAAATTTCCTAATATAAACTTTACTTGCTACCAACTTATTATCATGAATACTCATAAAGATATTGAAATCGGTGCTATGAAATATTTCATTTCTATTATTATAACCAATACAAAAAATAAAAAAGAGTGCTAACATTCATAATAAACAGAGTAACTATCTATATTTTTGTTCAATTTTCATTCAAATTAATTGTCAGTTACCAATATCGTTTTCATAGAAATTTATCACAATATTCGAAATTTGATTTACATTTACTTTCAATTTCATCATTAAGATTGCAATAAAATATAGTGTCCCTATTTCTTATGAATTCCTGTTTTCTGAAATACAACTAAAGTGTTATTTCCTATTTGTTTTTTATATTATTTTTAAATCATTCAAGTAAATTAAAACAGTAATGATTTGTGTTATTATAATTATTTACTATAAAATTCCTTACAAAAATATTGCAATTATTAAAGTTTTCATTACATATCTATACACAAGTAGCAAATTTGATGATCAGCTAAATCCAAACAAACAAATTCTCGTGTGACACTGGTTCGATGCACGCTACACACGCTGCAGTCCTACTTTTTTCCATCGTGTCATCAGAAAGTGATACAGTAGCATAATATTAAATTTCATTCTGGAAAAACATACACTTATAATATTATTGTAAATGTTGCATTTTGGTATCTTGACCGTTATGTATGAAATATAATTGAGTTGATACGGTTGCAACAAAATAACTAAATCATTAAACTTTATTTTTTCAAATTATACCCTTTTGCATTAAATTTTATTCTTAATGCAATTTTCAAACTTGTTCCTTCTATTATCTATTGTTATAATGTAAATCAGTTATCGTCTTTGAAAGGAAACAAAAACAAACAGTTTTTAATACCAATGTTAGAATAAGACCCTTTATAAAGACAATTTAGCATGTTTGACAAAATATTGCATTTTATTGTGTAGTGCTGGTCACTGCATTCGTACAATAAATGCAACATGATCCTCGACGTCGTCATCACCTCGCCAATGCCATTTTTGTAGGCATCATGCATTCCTTCTCAGAAAATGAATTCATCACGCTCACTATCCTAAAAGGATGATCAGAGTGCAAACAGATTTTTATGAATAGTTTGATTACATGAAATAATGTTAGCTAAAAAGAAATTGGTTTATGATTTGCTTTAATATCTTATAAAATTTTTAATAGACTTGTCTCATCATTATCGTGCGTGTTTCGTAGAGCACATTACCGAAACACAAGAAAATTGTTAGTTCTTTTTAATCGTTTAAAACAAAATTATAGACATGTGTAATTTAAGTCTTATCTATATTTTTCTAATTTATGTTTTTTTTTTACGATTACAACACAAAACATAGTTATTTTGATTTTCATTGCTAAAGCTGCAAAGTAATTTATTAAAATACGGAAACATTTTTTTTCTCTGAAGTTGGTACATAATCTATGTTAAACTATACCTTATATTTATCTACGAAGTGAAAAGAAAATATTTTATTGTTTTATTCTGTTTCATCAAATTTTAAGTTGTTAAAATATCTTTGTAATTTATTTTGGTCACATTTTACTATACATTATAATATTGTAATATTGCCAACAGTAAGGAGCTCACGGATAATGTAAATAAAGTTATATGAAATTTACTTTCAAATGTTATCGTTAATTATTACGTTTTCAATGGTTAAAAAAAAAATCTTGCAAACAATATTAATTTTGTATATTACATGATCCGTGGCTGTTTATACTAAATCTTAACTTACGTTTTTAATTTATTATGTGTGGTATGGTGAGCCGCTGGTTGGTCGTTGTCTTCTGTCTTGTCGTTTTTCGAAATGCTGTTTTTTTTCATAACGCACCTACTTCTATCTATCAATCTTCTTCATTGGCCTAGCTAAAAGAAATAGTCGGTACCGCAGTACATCAGCCTGGCCGCGTCCACTTCTGACTCCAACATCTCCCAGCGCCCTGCATATATCATCATCTCATCCGACTCCTACAACTCCCAGCGCCCAGCAATCATCATCATCATTTGAATCCAACATCTCCCTGCGCCCAGCAACATTTCTCTATGCATATGCATATGCATGACTTCATCTTCTTCTTATTCTTCTTTCTTTCTATGGCTTTATTTCTATTCAATATATTACCATTTTCTTCTTTACAGGTTCCTCTTTCCACATCTTCTTTAAGTTTCTTGAATTTCTCTGTTAGTTCTTCTCACTGCATATTTCTTCATTTTCTTCTTTCATTTTGTAGAGACACAAATACACAACTTTGCAACAGTCACCAGCTCACCATAATTTTATTAATTAAAAACTAGTCCACATTTTTTTAATAACATTTTCCCACAATGCGTCGTGACGACACGTTGACAAATAGCTCACCGTAATATTATTAAAACTATCCACAACTCAACTGTCCACATTTTTTTTTTTCAGTTTTTGTTTTCCCGTTATTTTCACGATGTGTCGTCGCGATTTCGCGAAGACACATTTTTGTTAGATTAAAGTTCCAACGAAACGACACACATTTTTACCACGAACACGTATTTATTTTACTCGCGATGCTCAGCACTGCCCATATTAGGCAGCACTGGCAGGGTCGCCATGCGATATGGGGACCCGGGAGCGTGTCGGAAGTAAAGACGTGTTGTGCGTCAGACGAACGTATATTGACTACCAGCTAATACTTAGATGCTAACTTATATCTATATGTATGTGGTTGAGTCACGCACTACAGATATTTTCGCAGTTCCTTCTGTAAGTAATTGACCTATCTAGTGTGACACCTAGCTATTTGGGGTGCTTACCCTTTCAGCCGCCATCGAAACTGAGGAATTAACACTCGAAATGAGAAAAAAAAAAAAAATATGGTGTGAGAGTCAGCCATGTTTACTAGCGGTCCGCCCACGGCTACGCTCGCGTTATTTAAGATTTTCCTGTGGGAATAAGACTTTTTCCCGTAAATAGTATACATACATACATACATAAAGTCACGCCTTTTTCCCGGAGGGGTAGGCAGAGACCACTTCCTTCCACTTGCTACGATCCAGACATACTTCTTTCGCTTCATTCACATTCATCAACCTCTTCATGCACGCTCGTCGGTTTAGGGTACTCCTGACCTGGCCTTTTTTAAGTACATCCCCGATCTGGTCGTGAAACGTACGCCTTGGCCTTCCCCTTCCAACATCTCCATTCACACTTGCCTCATAAATTTGTTTGGTTACTCTCTTCTCATCCATTCTTTCCAAGTGACCAAACCATCTTAACATACCTCTCTCTATTCTAGTCACTACATCATCTTTCACTCCACATTGTTCCCTTATCACACTATTCTTAATCCTGTCATTCAATTTTACACCAATCATACTTCTCAAAGCTCTCATTTCCACAGCACATACTTTACTTTCATGTTTCTTCTGCCATACCCAACTTTCGCTCCCAAACATTAGTGTCGGAACCAGCACCCCTCTATGAACCGCCAGACGGGCCTTTTTAGACACTTTCTGACTGTTCATAAAAGCGCACAATGCTCCGTTTACACTATTGCCGGCGTTCACTCTTCTTTCAATATCACTTTCACACCTCCCATCCCTAGTAAACATAGAACCCAAATATACAAACTCATTCACTTGCTCTAAACGTTCACTCCCAATCCTAATATCACACTCAGTCACACGTTCCTCTCTTTCAAACACCATAACTTTCGTTTTACTTATATTTACTTTCATTCCCTTTCTCTCCAAAGCGTCATTCAAAATAGTTACCATCTCCTGTAACTCCTGAGCCGAGGATGCAAGTAATACTTGATCATCAGCATACAGAAGGCATTTGACGAGTAACTCTTTCATTCTCAAACCACAATCAGTCTCTTTCAGATCCGTCAAGCATTTGTCCATGAAGAGGTTAAACAGCCACGGAGACGCCACACATCCCTGTCTAACACCCTTCTGGATATCAAACCAGTCCGTGTACGCCCCATTGATTCTGACACAAGCACTGGAATTCTCATATAGAGATTTCAATGCTCGTATCAGACTACCACCAACACCCTGCCATGACAAAGCTGACCACAATTCATTCCTCCTCACTCTATCGTAGGCCTTTTCCAAATCCACGAATGCGCAATAAGCTTTTTGGCATTTAGCCAGACATTTCTCAGCTATACATCACGTAAATAGTATCCTTTATGTTAATCCAGGTTACAAACTAACTTCATTCCAAATTTCATCCAAATCCGTTGAGTGCTTCAAGTGTGAAGGTGGAACAAACATCCCAACATCTAAACATCCAAATATATTTTCAAATTTATAATGTGTGATTATGTTTTAGTATCAGGCCGTTGATGATGATCACAGAAGAAATCAGATACAATAGTAGTTTATAAAACTGTTGCATAATGAGGGGTATTAAAACACGAGTGGCGAGGTTTTTAATAGTTCCACATGAGTTTTTTAATACCTAGTTATATACAGTACTTTATCTACTCTCATACATTGGTGTTGAACCTATTAAATAAAAGATCAAAGTTAAAAGAGTAAGATTTGCATTTTCCATTCCAATCTTTATAGCATTTATCATATAATTTTCTTGACTTTGCTGGTAAAAGATTATGAGTCATTTCCGTCGTTGCATTTAAATATCGGGCGGAGTCAAATTCTCTTCACAATCACTGCTATCGGACATTTTTACGCAAAAATAACAATATTTCCACCAAATTCAGTACAAGAAAAGATGAAAACATAGGAATGGCGCTAAAACACAGCATATCACTACGCACGCATGCGCTAAAGCGGGCGCTGCCACAACTTTTTGCCAAAAGGACTAGTTTCCAGACCAAACTGTATCATAATGACAAAAAATTATAATTTATAACATCGTTTTCATAGAGAGAATTTTGTTATAATATTATGATTCTATTTTTAAATTTCGGTATTGTGTGCGGCCCGATATTCGTGGCCCGTCGTCGTCGTCGCGACCGACGTCCGACCACACCACTGCAATAACCATGTTCCAGCGAGTCGGGAAGTGGTGTCGCGGCCCGATATCCGTGACGTCGTCCTGCCACACCACTGCAATAACCATGTTCCAGCGAGTCGGGAATAGGGCATGGAATACCGGAGTAATTTTTCATACCGGTATTGATACCGGTATTGAAATTTCAATTACCGGTATACCGAAATTTCGGTATTTTTTCGGTATTTCTTGAAATACTGATAGTTACTGTTTAAATGATTCCAAGAACGATCAGTAAGTCTCGTTTGCGAAAAGTCATTAAAGAAGTTTTCTACGCTGTATAGCAGAAACACTCAAACTATTTATCAACTCCCTAGATACCACAAAATGAGTAATTAAAGTAATAGGTTATTAAGAATACTAAAGAAAATACGTTCTTTGATCCAAGAATTATTTATATTGCTTCATTGGCACAAATATGACAATCAAATATTAAATTATAAAGTAAAAAATATTTTTTTAACAACACGTTTTATGCACTAAAATGTATAAAATAATTTTTATTGAGATTTTTATTGTCGTAGTACTCTTGTAGGACTTAAAACGAAAAACGTGGGGCGGGGCATGGAGTAGATTTTGAAGCATAACCGTGTTTCTCAAAAAAACTATAGATTATCCCTTTTATTCGAAATACCGAAATACCGGTATTTTTTCTTCAAATACCGGTATCAAAATACCGAAAAATTTGACCGGTATACCGGTATTTCGGTATACCGGTATCCATGCCCTAGTCGGGAAGTGGTGTCGCGGCCCGATATCCGTGACGACGTCCGGCCACACCACTGCAATAACCATGTTCCAGCGAGTCGGGAAGTGGTGTCACGGCCCGATATCCGTGACGACGTCCTGCCACACCACTGCAATAACCATATTCCAGCGAGTCGGGAAGTGGTGTCGCGGCCCGATATCCGTGACGACGTCCGGCCACACTACTGCAATAACCATGTTCCAGCGAGTCGGGAAGTGGTGTCGCGGCCCGATATCCGTGACGACGTCCGACCACAATAACCAGTTTCCTGTAGTCTTTCGGATTCTGAACAATATTACAGTAAATAGTTTTTTTTTCAGCCTCTAGTCATTTATTTTATGAAGTTGTTAAAAATGGACTTCACAGGCATACATTTCAGGTAATACAATAAATTTACAAATAAACAGATCATATTATGAAGTACACAAATTACAACCTAGTATATAAATAATAGTCTGGGAGAGTGTATATGTACGAATAATGAACATGTAAGCATATGTGCGTTTGAAGAAGGGGAATGTTTGTAATCAGTACTTTTTATTAATTAATTTTTGGAGAAAAAATTAATAGTTTATTCGCAAATAGTTCATGTGATAAAATGTTGACACTTGAAAAGTTAGTAGCTTCTGTAACTCAGATGCTATGTAAAGTTGTGACCCACGCACGATAAAGAACAGGTGTTCTGTCCTTATTAGCAGATGTTTTATTTATGTAACCTTGGTTGGGTAAGAATCGCTCGCTCGCCCGCCCACGCTCGTGCACGCGCGTAACGTTTTTAGCAAATATTGACTCTGCTCTTAATGGAACCAACTTTCCTTAGCGCACTCCAACACTCAGAAAAAGTGTCCACAGCGCTCCAAGTTGCAACTTAAGAAAAATAAATTATTAAATCGAAATGGAATTTCTTTGAACAGCTCTCTCCACTGACGACTTACTTTGATAATAAATATTAAAGTGGTTAGTAAATACATGAATATGGTCACTTATCTATTAATTTACGAATTTATTAACTACTTGTAAGTCAGTTGACAAAGGACCACATAATGTTTTGCTTTATATGTTCCATACGTGTTATGCAATAAAGTGTTACTTACTTACTTACTTAAAGTAAAAAATAAAAACTGAGAAGGCACAAGATAGTCTAAAACATTAAATTGAAGTTGCCCCATGTATCACGTAAGGATGGGTATAATGACAAGAGTGATTAAAAAAATAAAATAAAAATCAACGGCCCGTTACAGTCCACAGCTGGACTATGAGCCTTCTCCACTTAAGTGGAGGGTTTTGCCACAATACCCCCACGCTTGGCAGGCGGGTTGGAGATCGCAGATTAAAAGGTTACTGTATCAGAGAGCACTGCTGCCCGTTTCCTGTTCAATGTGTAGTCCCTAAGTCGCCTCTTACGTCACCCACGGGAAGAGTAGGGGTATACGTAATTATATTGTCAGGTGTAAAAGTGTTTGCTAAAATATTTTTAACTCGAGGTCCGCCCTCGGCCACGTTCGCGTTCTGTAAGATTTTAAGATTTTCGATTTTTCCCGTGGGATTTTCCCGTAAAAAGGATTCTATGTGTTAATCCAGGTTACAAACTATCTCCATTCCAAATTTCATCTAAATCCATTAATATATTATAGTTAAGGTGTGAAAGCGGAACAAACATCCAAATATATTTTCACATTTATAAAGTGTAAAATGTGATGTGATGTGATTTACATATAATTGTTTGGTAGCGCATTTATTTTATAAATTTACCTATATTTACCTATTTGCTCTTAAAATGACACTCTGCCTGAGACCATAGTTTCAATCAACTCTATCTATTATGCAGCTGTGTAACTAAACTTAGGCGTCTCTCCACAAGTCGGGTTGCGGCGAGGGCGGCGGCGAGGGCGGCGTCCACTTAAGACTCGTTAATTTTGCACACCATTTTCTTGCACACAGGCATGTCCTCCTTTTTCCTCTCTCTTTAACAAGAAAAGGGATACATTATTAACGAAACCACTTCAAGATAAAACGAAAGTGCTGCAGTAGATAACTGAATAATCATTTTATATTTTTTGTCAGAAATAAGATAAGGCGTTCTTAAGCCACCTTGTAAATATAATAATATATCTCCAACGGTCCCCGCAAAATCCCACGTTAGTTTCATCGTGAAACTAGCTATACAACTGCAATACAGTATCTTTTTCGCAATGCATAAAATATTTTAAGGGCACTCATAAATATAGGAAAGGGTCCAAGAAAGTCAATCGAGTGATAACTCGGCGAGCAGTAAAGGTAGCGAGCGCGGCCTCGCTCGGCCCACGCGCCACGTCTCGCCGCGCTGCTGGCACGATCCACTGCATCTATGAATATCGGTCGGTGTGCCAAATAAAATATTATGTCATATTATTATACCTATACACTAAAAATGGTTACACTATGCCACTGATAAATTCAATTAGTAGAACATTTTTTAGAACTTCATAAAGAAAACTACCAACTACCAATATCGACGCTAAAAAGCGTAAACGCTGTTAACCCATCCATGTACGATTTTTTTTTTTTTACATAAAGTTGGAATCAGTAAAAAATTCTACGTCGAATGAGCCGACTCTCGTTGCTCTACGACGACGATTTTAAAAATCTACACAGCGTAGATTTTTTAAATAATTTTGACATTGTGGTGTAAGAAATAAATCGCACATTTTTTTGTTAAATCTGTTACTTCGTTTAAGTGGCATTATCTGAACATATTTCGTCCCAATGTTTATGTCTCAGAACATATTTCGTCCCAATGTAAAGAGTTACATCACGCAGCACGCCATTTTGCTAAACAACACGGATACACTTATGTATGGATCAAATACGGGCGAGTCTACATACGTAAAGATGACAGTGGTCCCGCTATCCATATTAAAAATAAAAGTGTCTTGGAGAAATTGGGATGAACATTAATATATTTAGGTTTAGGTTATAGCTTGTATACCTATTTGGTCTTAAATGTATTAAAATTATGCGTATGTTCTATCAGAATGTTAATCGAATAAGATCTAAAACTACCGAACTTTTTTTGAGTATTCTTAACTGTTCATTTGATGTTATATGTTTAACTGAAACTAATTTGAATAAAGGTGTATTTGATAGCGAACTCTTTGATAGTAGATTTTTTGTATTTCGTAGAGATAGGGAATCGACCTCATCGAGTAAAACCGAAGGCGGAGGGGTTCTTGTTGCAGTTAGTAATACACTAAATGTAATACGTCATGAAGTCTGGGAAAGTGAAGTTGAGGATATTTGGTTAACGTTTTTACCTTCTAAGTCAGGCGATCCCAATATCAACCTGTGTGTATGCTATCTTCCCCCTGATCTACCAATTGCCAAGCTAACTGCGTTTTATGAAAATCTATCATCTCGCGTCAGTAATTTCGAGGCTAATGAAATAACCATAATAGTTGGCGACTTTAATTTACCTAACTTTCAATGGTCTATGCAGCCATCTGGCAATGCATTATTGCCAAGCAATCCATATAATGCTAAATCTAGGCTTTTCTTAGAAAATATATCTTTCTGCGGTCTCTGTCAATTTAATTCGGTTCAAAATAGTAATGGTAGAGTACTTGATCTCGTTTTGTCTAGATCCGGCAGCAAGATTAGTGTTTATGGCACGGATGCCCTTACAAAAGAGGATCGTCATCATCCTCCCTTGGAAATAGAAGTTCAGTCTTCACCTAGACCTAGCTTTAAGAAATCCAAAAAGAACTATCGTTTTAATTACAATAAAGCTGACTATGACAAAGTTCGTCATGAGTTGCGATGTACGGACTGGGAATCTCTTTTATCTAATAGTAATGATATCGATATCGCCGTGGATTCATTTTACGAACGATTACAAGAGACAATTGTAAAGCACATCCCGCTTACTAAATATAATCCCGATAAATATCCTGTATGGTACTCTGCAAGTCTCATTAACTGTATTAAAGAAAAACTTAAATTCCATAAGAAATATAAAATGTACGGTAATCCGCGAGATTATGATACCTTTACTTTGCTGCGCGGTAGATCTAAACTTCTTATAGAAGAATGTTACAAATCATTTGTTTCATCGACTGAGGAGCTTTTGCATGTGAATGATAGGGCTTTCTGGCATTTTGTAAATAACAGGAAACGCAATAAAAATGGAATTCCAGGTATTAAGCGGCTGGGCACTGATATAGCTACCGATGCTCAAGGTTCCTGTGAATTAATGTCTAAATACTTTTGCTCCGTTTTTGAATCGCGTAATGCTGATCCTTTGCCTAATCTTGATTTTCCCCACAATGGTTTGTTGCCTAAAGTTACTATATGTAAATCAGATATTTTGCAAAAACTTAAAAAATTTGACCCTAATAAAGGTTCGGGACCGGACGGAATACCTCCTAAATTCCTTAAGGAGTGCGCTGCTGAACTGTGCACTCCGCTCGTTATTCTTTTTCAACTGTCTCTTAACACAGGTATTTTTCCTGAATTTTGGAAGGTCGCCCATGTGGTCCCTATCCTTAAAGCGGGTGATCCTTCACTATGCTGCAATTATAGACCAATAAGTATTTTATCCAGTATTGCTAAGTTATTTGAAAGCTTGGTCTATGATCATATTTTTAAACATGTCTATCCAATTTTATCAGACAAGCAACATGGATTTGTCAGGGGAAAATCCACTATAAGTAATCTTTTGGAGTATAAACACTATCTCTGTTCTGTGTTCGCCAAGGGTGGTCAGATGGATGCGGTATATACCGATTTCCAAAAGGCATTTGATAAAGTTGATCACAGTCTACTTTGTAACAAACTTGCTGCGTACGGAATTCACGGTAACCTTTTTCGATGGATCTGCTCATACCTGCATAATCGTAGTCAGCTTGTTCTCATGAAGGGGTATCTGTCATCACCTGTAATGATCACGTCGGGCGTGCCACAAGGTTCGCATCTGGGACCTTTGCTATTTATTTTATTTATAAATGATCTTATTCATCAGATTCAGAGTCCCTGTCTGCTTTATGCAGATGACCTCAAAATCTTTACATCGGTTTCTAGCACAGACGATTGTTTATCTCTTCAAAGGGATATTCAGGCCGTATCAGCGTGGTGCTCTGCTAATAGGATGTATTTGAACATCAGTAAATGCTTTGTGATTTCATTTACCAATAAGCGCTCTAAGGTCAACTTCTTTTACAAGATTAATGGTGTAAACTTGCAGCGTAAACAGGTTGCCAGAGATCTTGGTATCCTTTTTGACGAAAAGCTTACTTTCCGGGATCACTATGATCATATCATTAACAGAGGATACCAACTTCTTGGTTTCGTTACTCGCACAACCAGAAGTTTTAAAAAACCCTCGTCTTTTATATATTTATTTAACACCTTAGTCAGGAGCGTTGTTGAGTATGGCACTGTGGTTTGGTCACCTTACTATGAGCTGCACTCCAATAGGATTGAGGGCATTCAACGTAAAGCCCTTAGAATATTATTTTTTAGACTTGGGTATAGTTACCGCCAAATGCCGTCTTATGATGAGAGACTTGCTAAGTTCAACTTAAATTCTCTCCGCACCCGTCGAGAACGGTTTGACTTGATTTACCTTCATAAAATTTTGCACTCTTACCTTGTTTCTCCCTTTCTCCTCTCCCAAATCAGTATAAACACAAAACCTAATCCTCGCCATATTTGGACTTTTACTTTAAATGTCTATAAGAATAATACATCATTTTTTAACCCTATTTCTAGAATGTGCCGTTTTTATAATGACCTGATAGTCAAAAATAAAGAATTAGATATTTTCAATAGTAAACATAACCTATTCAAAAATTCTGTTACAGATGTCCTAAACTTCAAGTAAATTTCTAGTTTTAAAGTAATTAAGTATAAATTAACACACATTTATATTCTTGTGGCAATGTGTAGTGCACTGTACCCTGTTTCAGATAACATTGGAAAAATCTTTTATAGGATACATTTCCAGACATAAATGTCAATCTCGATTAGCTGACAAGACGTGTGAATCACGAATAACCTTTTTTCTTGCCATACATATATTTATTTATTTTCCAATGTTGTTTGAGATGATGTTTATCTAGATGTTTTTTCTTTCTGCCAAATTTTCAAAATTTATATGTTTAGTACTTAGATAAATAAGTAAACTTTTGAATTGTAGTTTTTACACAGTTTCAGTACATAAGTATAAACATGCTGTACGTCACATGTTTGGCTAGCAATCTAGATCAAAAACTACAAAACATAATAATGTTATCTTTTTTTTTATTGTTATCTGTTGTGTTCGTCATAATAAATAAATAAATAAATAAATAAATCTGATTTGTTTGTAACTGGTTACAGCGTTTACGCGAAATGAAATAAATAAACAAACGTGAGTTTACAGCAATTACGCTGACCGAAAAAAAAAATAAGTTGCGTTAGTACGCGTTGTTATGCTATAATTAGCGTTCATATGGTACAAATACAATTAATTACTTATTGATTAGGTTTTGTTTTCATTTTTGGAAATGCTCCAGTGAGGCAAAAAGCAAACGGTGGTTGCTTTATCCAGTGCTGAGGCGGAATATATTAGTTTGTCAAATGCTGCAAGAAAAGCAATTTTTCTAAAGAGATTATTTTCGGAAATAGCTGGAGTTCATAAGGCGATAACACTGAAGAGTGATAGTCTGCGATAGCTATGGCAAACAACAGTGGTGGTTCTTGTCATTTTAGCGACGGCGGTGTTCGAGGGATTCAAGGAGTCAAATGAAACTACTGATTCGGGTCGAAATCGGAGATCGAGTGATTTATTAAAATATTGCAACTCGTATTTATATGAAATCTCACCTAGATAAATTAGACCAAAAGGCGGTGTCTTGAAAACAAAATAATTAAAAAATATATTGCAGGGTGGCCCTACATCATAAAAGAACAAAGCATATTACACACACACCCACGCACACACACACGCACACACTCATACATACATCACTTAATCTCTCATAATCCTATCCTATGCTCTGAGCAGCTATGGTCGTACTTTTGATACATATTTAAATGAAATTAAACTTCTTCAAATTAAATTCCTTAAATGTTTGGTAAGCAAACAAATTAGGGAGAAATGTCAAAATAATAGGCTTGTGTCAACTAACAATGAAATCAATGGATGAATGTTTCTAGACGTAAATTGTAATATTTAAACAGGGAAAACCGAAATAATTCCACATAAAAATTAATGATTATTGTTATTTTTACAAATTAAAATCAAATAAATACCCCCCCTGGCCCCTCCGCATTGAACGTCAATCAGAACGTATTACGTCACATAGTGGTATGCCGCCATTGTTGTTTTGACGCTTGGTTAACTTTTTCATACAACAGCACAAGTGAACACAATCGTTTGCCACTATGTGACGTCATTCACGACGCCATGACACTTTCTTGTGTTTTTACGCCAGATTAAAAATATTTTCTTAAAACTTAAAATATGTGTTTTAAATTTAATTTTTATCATGAAATATTATTTTTTTGGTGTAATACAGGTACTAAACTAACGAAATAAGCCATTTTTGAAATTTACGACACAGGCCTATTGTGGAACTATTCCCTATATGTAAAGTGTTACCTGCACATGAGAAGGTTACATTATTAGTAGCCGAAGAGTATAAAAAATTTGTATTTAAAAATATAGCCACCCATTCACATGTTACGCGAGCTGCGAATAAAAACAAATACATCGTTCCAAGAACTACTAATTATTTGGCAAAAGGACTAAAAACTTCTTAGTACCTACAATTTGCAATAGTATCACCATAAATGATAATAATGTATCCCAGATGACTTTTAAACATAAAGTCAGAGAGTTGTTGTTGTCTTATTTGTAAGCAGAAGAATTAGAATTTAGCTTTAAGTATGTACAGTGAACGGTACATCAAGCTATACATTTTTTGTTGTTTTAAACTAGACGTTAACCACGACGCGCAAGATGCCCCGCCCCTGTGTATGGCTTGACCTGCTGTCTACTGTACCTCATAGTTGGCAGCTATATACTTATGTATTGAGAGTTGTTGTCTCCGCCAACAAACTGCCCTGCAGTTTGGCGGGCTCATTGTGATTTTTTGTAATGCTGCTTTTGAATAATAAATCATTTTTATTATTATTATTATAAAGATGTTTAAATACGGTAATTTACTGTAATTTAAGTAATACTTACCTGTCATCCTCCTGGTCCGGTGTTGGAGAGGCTGGCAATCTGTCATACAGGATATCCTAGTACAAATGCCAGTCTCTCACATAGATCATATTTAACTGTACGTCTTAGATTAATTTTCATTTATTTTTTGTCTATGTGAGAGAAGAATATCATTTGCTTGCCCTTATCCCATCATGTGAGAGAAGAATAATAAAAAATATTTGAAAATTTGAAATATTTGAAATATTGATGTCAGACTTCACTTTGTAAGAGTGGCTTTGCGCAACGAAGTGATTAGTTTGAAGTATCTGGAGACAGAGTCGATGGTTGCTGATATTAGTCTGAAGTATCTGGAGACAGAGTCGATGGTTGCTGATATTAGTCTGAAGTATCTGGAGACAGAGTCGATGGTTGCTGATATTAGTCTGAAGTATCTGGAGACAGAGTCGATGGTTGCTGATATTAGTCTGAAGTATCTGGAGATAGAGTCGATGGTTGCTGATATCTTTACAAAGGCTCTGCCGAGAAGAAAGTTTGAGTTCTGTTTTAGAGGCAAGACTATGAGTATTATGTAGATGTAGTTGTACAATTCAGACCCTGACCGCGTGCAGAAGGTGTGGAGACCATGCGGCTTCTACCACGAGGGTCTGAACAGTACCGTCCGCCATAACGCGGAGCTGACTTGTTCTATAAATATATGAAACCGTACTCCTTACCGAACTCCTGAGGTGGCCCAATGACAGGTGTGTCAGGACCTGGTGCGGTCTAAGCGGAGGTGGAGTATGGAGGTTGAAAAAGAAGGAGTAGGTACAGTGATGGGTGTCACTCATAGACTAGACTAGTTTTATTAAAACAACAATAATAACATGAGAACCACGGTTTGTTAACATTATCAATCACTTAATTTCACTTGGTTTGTGACGTTATCAAGGAACTTGTTATCTAATTAAGACGTGGTTTTTACTACATTTTAGCAAGCAAACTTCACTTCTAGTATTTTAATTTTATAGAAACACTTATTACAAAAGGTATAGAGGTTTTCTAGACATGTCTAGCTAGGTACTTACTTATTTCTTTTCTTTAAAATATGAACTTTATTGTTTACCAATCTCCGTAAACAGGTACATAATTTGAGCGTTAATTTTACTTACTGCGCTTTTATTCGTCGCCAATGTGATGTCCAGTGTTTGGCCTGGGTAATTTGGGTTTATATAATAAAACAACCAGATTATCAGCAAGTAGATACACGCTCAAAGAGAACGTCCAATCGCCTCGAGTGACAGCTCGAAGTGCGAGCGGGGTGCCATCACTGATCCGTGTAGCTACATTTACTTCACAGGGATCATACGCATATATCCAAGATTCGTCTCCTGTGTAGATATTATGAATAGCTTTTGATGTACCACATTTGTATTTTTCTATCATTTTTATGCACCAATCAACACGAGCATGTTTTTGTTCAACTGTTAAGTTGTGCGGGATCCAACGAGAACAAATTTTTTTTACAGCCAAATGTTCGTGTAATATTTTACAAATACTCGTCATACTAATGCCCAGAAATGCCTTTATCTCGCGATATGTAACATGACGGTCTTGCATTATTAGTTCGCGCACAGCATCAATATTTTGTGGTACAACAGCCGATTTAGGGCGACCTTCTTTAAAATCGTCCGCAAGTATACGACGACCACGATTAAACTCACTGAACCAGTGATACACAGTGGTTTTCGATGGGGCTTCCTCCCCAAAAGTCGACAAAAGTTGATCCATGCACTGTTTATGAGTTAATCCACGCCGAAAGTTGTAATAAATCATAGCACGAAAATTTTCACGAGTCAAATCCATGGTGATGATAGACAATGAATTTTAAAAATGGCGCCACAATGTAAAAACAATTGACAGATGAATGAAACAAACTTTATTTTACAGCCAAAGACTTCTATTTTTAAATGTTATAATTTCTTTTTAAATATTGTTTATGTAAGTGGCCAGTTCCGGATACATAAATAGCAGCCCTTGTATGTGATATGTAGGGACACCTACACTGCTATATATTATATTGTTGCTGATACATACTTCCGTCTTTATTTATTATTGATTGGGGTTTTGCTGCCCCATCAGTAAGGTACTATGCTGTAGTGTCGGTGTAGGCGTGCGATGCTCTTTATATGAGTAAACGGCTACACGCCCACTGCTGTAATGGATTCTATTAATATTTGAAAAAGGAATCGACTCGGTTTAGCAGATGCTTAGAAGGTGAATTATTTAAATGCTTGCGAGTCCGTTCAGGAGCCGCTATGAATATATTTCGGAGTAAATAAGCGTTATGATAACGAATGGGCGTTCGCGGTTCGTATGTTTTACAAAATATATGACATGACCATAGAACACTCTTTGCATTGCTTCTTGTAGCTATAGTATATAGGTACATTTTATACTCCGCCCGTGGCTATGCTCGCGTTATGTAAGATTTTCCCGTGGGAATAAGACCTCGTAAAAAGTATTGCAGCATTACTGCGTGGGCCAGTTAATATCCACACAAAAAAGGACAAACATCGCAAACGCGCATGTAACTTCTACTTTTTTATATGTTGTTAGGTCCCTTCAGAGTAGTTAACACCCATGTTTGCAACCCTGAAAACCTTGTACTACCCAAAAACCTCGAAAAACGCTGCCCCAGGACAATGTGAAGACCTTGGCATCGAGTTGATGTTGATCCCTTTACCATATTCCAAAGAGTCTGCGTCACAAAACAATCAGATGAACAAATGAAGCAGCACCAGGACCATTAGTTTAGCCAGTACGTGTCTTTGAATATGACCCAAACACAAACTATACACTTTTTTTTAAATAGCCTACCTTTGACAAGCTTTATGTCTGCTACTAATGTACCTAGAGTGCTGGAATTAAACTCATCTTTGTAGAAAATTTTGTTAGCTTTATTAAATTATACGGCAAACATACTTGAAAAACGCTTCCTTAGGGTAGTTTTTTTCGAAAAAACTGAAATAAGTGCTAAGATTTCGCAGTTTTTCGAGCACCATGGGTTTTCAGGGTTGCATAATTGGGTGTAAACTACTCTCAAGGAACCTAACAACATATGAAAAAATCGTACATGCGCGTTTGCGATGTTTGATGTCGATATTGACTGGCCCATTTTTCTACAAGCTGGTTTCGCTCTTTTTTCGGATATTTGTCACCTTCTATTAAATTTAAATTTTGATTGTTGACAATTCGCAAGTCTTTCAATTATTCACGGAAACGCCATTCACCTAAGAATTGAATTGAATTTAATTAATTTATTGTTTGAATTTTGTTGCGTGAAAGACTTTGAAGCCGATGTTTTTTTCTAAATAGTCGACGATAGTTTGGAAGAAGATTTTCAAGAGCTCTTCGGCCGTTTTTGTGCTCACTGCTGTCTGTATTGTATTAATGCAGTTAACGGTTATCGGATTTTATTCCGTAGTGAGCCCTTGTGGCACCAACCGGGTAAGCTTTTTGTTCTTCCTTCCCTCCTCCTTATCTATAATTTTCCCTTACAATACTTGCCCCTCCTTGTTCTGCAAGTTTACAATTTTTTTAGTTTTCCTATCGCTTACAGTCTTTATTCCGGTGGTTTAAGATTAAATTACGGATTTAAATCACAACCTGTGGACATAATATGGCTATTGGGGCTCATATTGAAGCATATTGCACCTGACCGCACCGAAAGTGTTGCAGAGGATCACACATCCTGGAACACGTTGTATCTTCACTTTCAACGGACGAGCTAAGTGTATCTAAATTTCATCGTCATCAGGGTCCAACCCTAGCCCATCCCTTCTCATCATCATTCAATTATTCCGATTGTTATTTTATTATTTGGTTTAATTCCTAAACGTGCGTCTAAATTTACCCCGTTTTTCCAAATTCTAAAACGGCCTGTTTAGTTTTAACGTCTCTGGGCCATTTTATTTTATTTTTTATTTATATTTATTTATTTTGGGATACAGACAGCATTAAATTATAACATTGTATAAAATACATTGTGTTGATACAAAAGCCAATAAAGTATCCACTATTTGCTAAACATCTGCGTACCACTAAGCGAACACTATCAGTTTATGTAAAGTACTACCAGTTGGTAAACAAAACAATAATGTTACAGTCGTGAGGTACTGAACTTTATGACAAAAATATAATAAGATAAAGATTAAATTTATACTTCATTTCAAATAACAATGGAAAAAAGACACAAAATATATATGGCATAAAACGGTTATTCGCGATTCACACTTGCCAGCTAATCGAGATAGACAAAATGTCTGGAAATTTATCCTATGAGAGACTTTTCCAATGTTATCCGAAACAGGGTATAAGTAGACGGAAACTTATGAAAAACAGAATAGAATATTTTTTTTTTTTTTAGTTTTGTAGACTTTGAAATGCTGTGCTGGAAAATATCAATATCATTATATTTTCCATTGTAAGAGGATAAGGCCCTTGCAACAAATCTGTTTCTGGAATAATTAGCTCGATGAAAAGAAGTGTAAAAGGTACAATTTCTGTTTCTTAGATTTGGTCGTGCACAGCTTAGATTAATTTTCGGAACAAGGTAAACAGAGTCTATAAGGTTGTGGATAATTTTGTACAGAAAAATTAAATCCCTATGTTCTCTTTTAGTTTCTATTGACATTAATGAACTAGTGTCATAGTTTATAAATCTATATTTCATATGTTTGAGATTTTTTTTCTGTATATGCTCGATAACGTCAATGTATTTTTATCACGGACCAAGTAGGACTTCCTACTTGGTCCGTGATTTTTATACTGGGGGTTCCACACTATAGATGCATACTGAAGTTGTGATGCCACAAGAGAGTAATACAACACAAGTAATGTATTAACTTTTTAAAGGCTTTGCCCTGTCGGAAAAGAAATCCAAGCATACTGTAGGCCTTCTTAGTTATTTTATTAATATGCTTATCGAAAAGCAGTTTACTATCCAATTGTACTCCAAAATCTCTAATATCAGTAACCCTATTCAAAACCTAATTTTGAAGCTTATAAGTATATTGGATTTCATGTTTTTTCCTAGAAAAAGTAATGCAGCACCATTTATTAATATTAAGATGAAGTCTATTATCTACACAGTACTGAGCTAACCTGTCTAGATCTTGCTGTAACTTATAACAATCTTCGTTTGATCTCACCAATGTGTAGATTTTAGTGTCATCAGCGTACAATAGAATTTGAGAGTTTTGAAAACAAATTATTAAGTCATTAAAAAAAATATTAAAAAGAAGGGGACCAAGGTGAGAACCCTGAGGGAACCCAGAGGTTATAGGGGTAAAGTTTGAAGTAAAACCTTTGACAGCAACTGCCTGGCTTCGATCACGTAAGTAAGATTTTAACCACCTAAGTAGATCGCCGTGAATCCCGATATACTCCAGCTTAAGTTCAAGTAAATTATGAGAAATTTTATCAAATGCTTTAGAGTAATCGGTATACACGGCGTCTACCTCTACCTCTTTCGATCCGATCTTTGGCATTACATCCACGGGGATCAACGTGATATCCTTCAGTCATATATTCACTCCCGCACTACACACCCTTCAGAACCTATACAACAATTCTCCTGGTTTTGCGTTGGTTTCCTTTTGTGCCTTGTGCTTTCACCCCTCATTAGCGTCCCGGTACCTTTAGGGATGGCTCTTTTTTTATCGGTTTATTTTATAAAGGTTTTAATTGATTATATTACCTCGCATATCCTATGTGTTAACCCAGGGCACAAACTATCCATTCCGAATAAGTTCAGTAGTTAAGACATAAAAGCGGAACAAATAGCCAAATATCTAAATATATTTTTGACCGAGCGAGCCTACGAATATCGTAGGAGCGAGCGAAGCGTCTCTGTTTCAGCTTGGCCAAAATTGCTTTTGAATGTCTATCTGTCTGTTTGTGCCACTCTACAGGTCGCGTTTCTCAACCGATTCTCGTGAAATTTTGCGAGCAGGTTCGATAAATTAATCGATTTTTGTTTTCGAGTCATATTTTTTTTTTAAATGCTGAAGTTATGGGAGTTGCCAGCTTACAAAGTTTACCGCTGAGGCTGTTTTCCTCTACAGGTCACATTTCTCAACCAATAAAAAAAAATACAATAAAATAAGAAAAAAGAAAGAAATAATAATAATACATCCCACGACTTATATCCTACTACAAAAAGCTAATATATTAAATACTTGCCGAGTTGTACGCTAATTCCCGTCTGCTTCAACCTAATATATAGGTATATGCCTATAAATATATTATATACCTATACATATATCTTCTTCTTCCTTTCTTTACAATCTTCATCTCCGCTTTGACCAAAAGTCCGTGGAGATGATGTATTTTCCCCAATCATCGGGTGAATTATATTTTTAATATAAAAAAGCAATAATAATAATAAAAAATATTTGACATAAATAAATTTCAAGGGGTCTCGGGGGGGGGGATGTTTGTGGAGAAAAAATAAATAAAGAGATATTAGACTCGCGAGGTCTACAGCACCTCCATAGTGTGATTTTCATAATACATCCTTCATCTTGCAAAAGATCAGCAGCCTGGTCAAAAGCTATTTCATGGCAAAAAGAAAGAAAGAAAAAAAAAGACAATAAAAAGAAAGAAGAAGAAAGTTATTTTATGTTTTTATTTGATGAAATTTTTACTACTTTTTTTTTTTTTTTTGACGGACCTAATCAAATTTTTACTACATTAAAATTAAAGTGATAGTTAAAACAGATAACTCATTAAAATATTCCCGTGTGTCACGAGCGTGGCGAGCACGGGATGGGGCGGCAGACGGGCGAGGGGGGAGGGGGGGTATTTAATAAAGCCGATGTTCCGAACGTTATTGGATTCCGCCGCTTCAATTTTCTGCGATGCATTTTGTGTGCAGTGATAGGCAGACAATAATAATGGACACTGTCGCATTCATATTCCAGTTATTGCGATCTCATTCTGGATTTCATGGATTTTTAATTCAATAAGTGGAATGACTGTCACTTCGCAGACACTCGTAGCCACGTTCGTAGCTCGTAACAATGCTACACAAATCTAAGTACTCGTAATTGAGTGCGTAGCGAAGCTTGAAAAGATCTTAGTTATTTAGTTTATCTAAATTCTAAATGGTATCCTACACTGACACCCGGTGTATGAGAGGTCGGTTGTCGACCTTACAACCACGATGAAGAAGATCTTAGCTTAATTTTCTTTTTCAAGTTGCAGTAACAAAATAAGAAAAAAACAATTTGGAATAGGTTTCACCTTTGAACATTTCAAACGGAAGAATATCTATTCAGCTTTTTTTTTGTAACAACGGTTCAAAACCACTTATTTCTAGCTTAAAAGAGAGGCTGTAACAATTAATTAGCTTTTGCTTTGCTTGAATTGATTTTGAATCAACAAAAGCTATGGTGTGGCGACGAGCGCGAGAGGTACAGCAATTTGTTTATATGGCAACACTGAAGGAAGTGTTGGCCCATTATTGGTTTGTACTTGTCTATGGACAAAATATCTATTTCCCACCAAGTCTAATGTCAGTTAAAGCGACATCTATTATAGTTGGTTACCGGAAGTATCATTCCCGCCAATTTTATTATTGAGACCTTAGATCAAAGATTGAGACTAATTTTCTTTATACTTGCAACCGTTTTACTGGCATGGCCGTTGAGGCGAGTGGAAGTGCAAGTCCAGAAGTGTTGCTCCAGGAACGTGGCTTGAATACCTAAAGCTAAGTATTTTGAGTGTTGTTCAAGAGTTTGGAGATTCTAATGTATACGTGATTAACCTGCTTTTATAGTAACATGGTGGTGGTCTGCCCTATAATATGTGATATATACTCTGACAAGATATTGGCCTCCTAAATGATATTATAATGTGTATCTCGGACGAATTTAGTATATTATTATATCTGAAAGAGGTGGCCTCCCAAATGAGCTTATAAGATGTGAGATTACTCCAACTATGTATATTCTGTGGTCGCTCCACATGGAGGCCGCTCGTGGGGGTGGTGTCCGAGGCCTATTTTTGCCCTTGCGCCTACAGCGGGTCGTAGGAGTCGGTAGGGCAGCGCTGTCTCTCCGTATTACGTTGCGTGCGTTATAGGTTACCATCTTCTAAATTATAAGAACCATCTAATCATGAGGCTTACAGTGGAGGCCATGAGCAAGAAACTCCAGGATGCCACTCAGGGGAGTGAAGTGACCGGCTGTGTAAAGTGTCTCAAGGGTCAGTAGGGAGCACCCGACTTTTGGCAGGCCATAGAGCTCGAATATAAATATGTATAAATATAAATATGTAATTGCCATCAGGCTTCTCGTTGACCACCCGCCAGCGCTTGCACCCTACATCCTCGTTTTGGACGTGGAGCCGATGCAAAAGGGATTACCCATCAACCTTGGAATCAGGGATCCACGCCACAACCATCACTGCATTAGGCAGGTCCTTCTCATCCACCAGCCTAAGCGAAGCCCCCTCCCAGGGCTTCAGGTCATCAAGGCGGGTAGCCAGCCAGTGTCGGGTTTCACTGTCCCCACAGGTGTAGATAACCACCCCTGCGCGAACAGTCCAACCTCTAATGTGGGGACCACCTCCGGTCTCCCTATCTACAGCTTGGAGAATCGCCTCCTCAAGGAGCAGGCCATCCTCCGAACCCAAAGCTCGACTGACATCCACGATGCCCACCCGTATGGTGTTTGAGCTAGTCACATCGGCATAGCGGGGCCCCGTTCCAGCGGAAACGGAAGCCCTGCCAGCCTTCCGTGGCTGCTCATTGGGAGAGGACTCCTCGGACCTGGGCCTCTTATCCGCTCGCTTCACCCCCCCAGCACCGGAAGCCGTAAGCTCTCGATACTCAGGGAACTCCGCATATGGATAACGGCACCTAAAGGCCGCATCTTCCCGAGTAACCATGCTGCACCCAGAAATTAAAACGTCGGCGAGCGGCTCCAGTCAACGATTTTTTAGGTAGAACCAGCGGCTGGGCCCTCTCTTCGGCTCTCTCTTTCCCGCTTTCCAATAGAGATTGGACGGCTAGGGCAATGCTGTTCCCATCATCCTTCTCGCTAGTTTGACTAGCATTATCCAAGTTATCAAGATGGATGTTGGCTTCAGATGTTCCTACATCCATTTCTGCTTCCGGAAATATCTGCTCCGAAGCAGAAAGTTGCGATAGATCTTGCAACAGACGTTCAATACTCATTTTGATCCCACGAGTAGCTAGGGAAAGTGGTCCACCCCTGCAGAGCCCCGCATGCAGGGGGAAGGCTTAAAAGACTCTGAGGCAGCCTGGTATCAGGGCCCCTCCGTTCACGACTGAGCGCCCCCTCAGCCACGCAGCCCTAGGCACGGGTCGGATGACACCTTGGCTTGGGGATTTAGGGAGTCAAGGTTATCTCCTCCAGGATCGACAGGAAGTAGGGAGAGGAAGGAGGGATAAAATTTGGATAGAGGAGCCACAGAAAGATAAGGGAAGGAACACAATAGTAGTTCTCGGCCACGGCTGGAGAGAGGATCGGTAAGGCCAATTCCAGTTTCCAACCGTGTTGCCCAGGATGTGCCGGGGAGAAGGGTAATTCTCCGATTGGGTTCTCAAACCCGCACGGACTGGTACCCTTCTCCCACACTAGGAGGCGACTACCACACTTCCCACGAATTTTCATTATAATATTACCTGCAAAGGAAATTAGAGGCTCACTCGCAGCGTCGCGTTAATTCAAGCAGCGGTGAGTCCCCCCCTCTGGGCATCCTCCCCTCTTAGATCGCCACGAGACGTGCTGTATGGTCGCAGCCGCAGCTGCAACCCGCAGACTTAAAGCCGGCGAATTATTCAGTAGATTGCGGTGACGATATGAGTTTCCTAAAGTTTTTGATTTGTCATATGAAAAAGTAACTAATTTACGAAACTGAACAAGAACTGAACGCAATAAGTTGTGATTTAGTTACTTAACGTTCTTGCTTCACAAACAGTGATATTTGTTACTAGGTCAGCCATAGGATACAGCCCCGTCGCGGAGGACGCGCCACCATTCCACCTTGACCCACTTCCCGCCCGCACTTTGCCTCTCAGCCCATTGTCTCAGACACCCTTTTGAGGTAATCGCCATTTCTAACAAAACTTTCTACCAATTCAGACCACGTTAGATCCTCTTAATTTCATATTCTCATTGTTGAATTATTTTCGATAGAGGTTTGATTTCTCATTCAAATCACCACTAATTGCTTTGTTAAGGTATTTGCAACGCTTAACAATAAGTATCACAACAGTAAATGATTCTGTAGCACTTCATATAGATTAATTGAGCTAATTTTCACTTAATGAATGATAAATTAAAACATAAATCATTTGTCTTTTACTTGTACCTGATGGAAGAGTTAGAAAGTTTGTGAGCTTGGTTGTTTTATTCACTTAGTCCTATAAGTTTGTAGGTTTAGTCAGACCCTGTCCGGCAATTTAAAACTTGTACTATGGCAAGAGAGCTGGTAATACAAGTAGCGATACTATTTTAAAATTTAAACAATATAACTGTGCTACTGGATGGGGATGGGTACATTTTCACAGATAAACAAAACTTTTATTATACGTTGTAGAAGTATTCAGGAATCTTAAAAGCGTAGCTTAAATTCCCAGAGTAGTCGGCTCTTGGGCCACAATGATAGCGGTAAAGTTCCGCGCGCGCCGTACGGTAAGCACTTATTACAACATACCGCTCGTCGCGCACATGCCGCCGGGAACATTTAGCACTTCGCCACGGGTTATATTAAAACACGTCTGATTCTAGGCAAAATTGAAATAACTGGAAGTAGGGCAACGTTTTGGGTTCAGTTATATAACTCGCAAAAATAGTACCAGAACTTCTAGGCTGAAAAGTATCCATTTGGAAATCACTTTTTCATTTTGTGAAACACATCCGCTTCTTCATATACGTAATGACAAAAAAGATGCCGATAGAAATGTCTTTACCATTATCTACATAGGTGGCTCGTTAGGTTGTTTGTTCGTTTGCCCCGTATACGTCCTGTCGGGCGCTGCTCACAGCCGAGCGACTCCTCGACGGTAATATGGTTACTGCAGCTTGTAAACAATGTTCTCTCGTGCGGGCTCGATTGCTCTCATTTATAAATGAATAAATAAAAAAAAATAAAAAAAAAAAATAAAAAAAAAATATATTAATATATATATTATTATTTATATTACTTTATATATAGGTATATATTTATATATTTATTATTATTTTTTTATATTAATTATTTTTTAATTAATTAAATTACATTAAAAAAAATGCTAATGCTAATGCTTTTATGCTGTACCTTTGGAGAGTTGCAGTAGAAAATGCATTTCAATTTCATATTTGTAATTTATTTCCATTTTTAAATATAAATTAAACTGCTAATTAAAAATACATACCTATTTAAAGTGTGTACCTAGAAAAAGTATCAAACCCTTATCACCAGAGGTTGCGGTTGGTCCCAGAAATCTATGGCCCCAAGCAACCCAAGTAAATTTTAATTTAATGTTTTTAAGTATATATTACTTTTGAGGGGTTGGATTTATAACAGGATCCACAAACGGAGGAAACTGGTTGAGGTTCAAAAGGCTATAATGAGTCCTGCTATATCGATTTTATCTGCAGGAGATCGGAGAAAAGTTAATATTTTAAAAATGAATTATATAATGTCATATGTCAGATGGATTTTTTCACGTTTTGTCATCCAATAGCACCAATTTGGTACATACTCTTGTGACACCATTTAGTTCCAGTTTTTTCCTATTTGGTGGCTACTGTGCTCTTTTAAGCAGAATGCAGCAGATTGGCCATTGACGTGCGATGCAAGCTCCTCAGGCGGGCTTAGCACGGGCCTCGCAGAATGCCAGTGCGGCGCCGGCGCCGACCGAGTGCGGCTAATGAGCGATGCGGCGGCGGCGGCGCGGCTCGTTAGTACCCCCACTCCCCTTCTCACCCCGCTCGTCTCCAACGCTCCACTCGCCGTCTATCGACTGCCACTAATTGCACCCGAACAGACCACTCTTCAGTGCCGCTCATTTGCCCTTTTCTTTCGAGGCGCCTGTCAAGATTCCTTCTCGTGATTTAACAAGCAATGGAACGAGAAACCTTGCACTTATTTCAAAACGCTGCATCTTTAATAAAAAGTAAAAAAAAAAAAACTAAAAGTGGAGAGGCGTTTAAAATATATATTTTTTAAATCCTTGCTAAAACCTTCTGTTGTATCTCAGCTTTCCTAACTTAACATTTCTAAAATCTAAACCCCGTGAAGACCGTAAGCTCGACTCGCAAGCGACCTCAAACAATATCCTTGGGAAGATAATTTTTCTGGCAAAACTGTAAACGGTATGGTTTCAACTTTATATGAAACCCTAAATGCTACTACAAATACGCTGCTATGCTACAAATACGTACCACTAAGAAAATTTCCCAACAATTTAATAAAACTTCTTTCTGAAAATAAATAAATTACGTATTAAATATAAGAAGTATGGTTATCCTCGCGACAAGATTGAATTTGATCTTTTATTCTATTTATGATAGATGCTAAAAGGTTGTGCATGACGTGGCTGTATACTGTCGTTTCCGTTGCCTATGGTGGGAAACGAAAAAGAGTGTGGAGTTTTGATGGCGGATCTTGGGGAACCGAGACGAGTTGCGGTTGTGAGGTAAACCTACGCTAGGCATGCACAGAACCGATATTAACAAATATACATTTTACCGAACGCACAGATAGTATACTTAGTTAATTATAATGCCAACATATAGTCAAAGATCCCAAAGATTTTTGGCGCTACATAAAGGACAAAAAGAATAGTAATTATTCTTTGCCTGAAAAAATTTATAAAAACTATGTAGTTGCCAATAACGGACCAGATATAACTAATCTTTTTGCATCCCATTTTGCCTCTGTTTATTCTACGAGTAATGTCAAAATTAATAAGTCACCTACCTGACACATCAGACATGATTTTGAATTCCATTTTATCAGTGAAAAAGATATAATAAAACAAATGAAACTCTTAAACAAATTCAAAGGAAGTGGTGCAGATGATATTCATCCGACCTTCGTCAAGCCCTGTTACTCTGCTCTGTCTTTACCTCTATATCTCATATTCAATAACTATCTACAAAGCGGCATATTTCCCGAAATTTGGCTACAAACTAAAGTAGTCCCGGTATTTAAAAAAAAGGTGATCTGAACAATGTAGAAAATTATAGACCAATTTCAATAACAATAAGTTGCTTTGCCAAACTTTTCGAATCACTAATAAAATCACACATTCCTAGCCATATTCGCAATATTATAACCAATAACCAACACGGGTTCTTCACTGGAAGATCCGTGCAGACCAATTTAGTGTCTTATATTTCTGACATCTGTAGCGAAATAGACAAAGGACTTGAAGTACACGCTATCTAAGGTAGTTCACGACTTATAAAGAAATTGGAAGCCAGTGGTATTTGTGGGTCAGTCCCTGGCTCAGATCCTATCTAAGGAACAGGTCACAAATTGTAATGACAAATGGATTCAAATCGCACACATATTATGCTTCTTCAAGCGTTCCGCAAGGTTCCCATCTCGCACCAAACTTATTTTTGTTATTTATAAACGACATCAGCTCAGTAATAAAATACCCTAAATTTTCACTCTTTGCAGACGACCTAAAGCTTTATATCACCGCTTCACCAACGTCTTGTGAATACTTGCAGTCGGATCTTTATAGAGTATGGTCATGGTGTGACACCAACAACATGCAACTAAATATATCCAAATGCTTCCACATTCAATTGTCTAGAAAGAAAGATCCGTTGCAGTTTACCTACAGAATTAATAACACTCCGTTAAAAAAAGTAGATGTAATACAAGATTTAGGGGTTCTAATAGACAACCGCCTGACCTTCAACTCACACATAGACACAGCAGTCAAAAAGTCATGTAAAATGCTTGAATTTTTGAAGCGCAATACTACGAAATTCCGTTCAGTAAAAACCAAAATGATTCTGTTTAATTCTCTAGTACGTAACCACCTTGAGTACGCGAGTGTTGTATGGAATCCATTCTATACTAATAAATCCCAACAAATCGAATCGATACAACGTTCGTTTACTCGTCATCTAGCCTTCATTTCTCCTGGCATATCACGCAGATGTCCTTATGACCAAAGATTAAAGTTTCTCAAGCTCCAGTCTCTAAAAACTCGCCGCACTATGCTTGATTGATCATATAGATACTCTAAATCAGATATCTTTATCAGTGCCCTTTAAATATCCTAGACACCCTATAATAAAAAAATTCCATATTCCATTTCGTAAAACTAATATTGGGCTCAACTCACCTCTTGTTAGAATAAGTAAATGTTATAAATTATGTAAATGGATTCCTCACGGCTCGATGTGGGCCCAGTATCGAGCCCTGAGGAACCCCAGAAGTAACAGGGATGAAACCGGAATCAAATCCATTGACGACAACTTTTTGACTACGATTAGATATGTAAGACTTGAACCATCTCCACAAATTACCACATATTCCATTATAGGCTAATTTCTCTAGTAATATTTTGTGGTCTACTCTGTCAAAGGCCTTGCGAAAATTTGTATATATACTATCAGTTTGCTTGTTTTCGTCCATTCCGTCAAACAAATATGAAGTATAAATTAAAAGATTGGTCGTAGTTTGGTCGTAGTAGAACGTCTTTGCACAGAATTATTTCAGAACAACAACATGGCTTCCCATGTGGTTGTTCGGAAATAATTCTGTGTAAAATATCGAAGGTAAATATGGATAATATAATTTATTCGCAGGAATGTACACGTTTTATCACGATGTTTTCCTTCACCGGAATCAAGAGCGTCGTAATACATAATGAATTCAAAAGTCGACAACACATTAGTATACACCGTGAAATTATACTGGTTGTTTTTCGTTGAATGGAGTGTTCAGTCCATTCAACTGAACAACTTTCTCCAAGGAACATGGGCTGGCAATTCAAAAAAAATATTGCTTGCCCCATAGTAAATCGCTCAGCTGGCCGCGCGGTTGTGTATGAACAGACCATTTTTTTGTCATTTCACAGCCCATGTTCTTTGGGGAAAGTTGTTCGGTTTAATGGACTGAACACTCCATTTAACGAAAAACAACCAGTTAAATTTCACTGTGTATACATGATGGGGATCGAATCTGTGTCGCCCGGACTGGAATCACCACCGACGCTCTGCAAAAATAATAAAAAGAAGTTAATTTTACACAGAAGAATACAACCTAGGTTTCTTATCCCACATACAATTTCCCAGATCTCGATTTGAAATCCAGCCTGTATCTGCGCTGTGGAGCGTGTTTGAACAAGCCGACACTCCTCGAGGCCTCTTCATCAGTAGAGTACACACTCCTGACCTGAGCAGCTGGATCGACCGAGTGGTTCGAGCGTCGGCTAGTTGACTCACTCGTGAACGGACGCTTCACTTTTTTATTGTCTTCAACTCATAAAAATACAAAAGTAAAGTCACTTTTGATTTGTGCAGACAACGATTATTTTTACACGACTGCCCTTTTGGACAAGGATATATAGGATATATTTTGCGTGACTGTAGCACAGTGGGCTATTGAATTACCTAACCATCCCCTGCTCGAAAACGATGACATTACATTAGGTTTTTATTTATATTTTTAACTGTACAGTTAATTAACATTTTCTTGACAAAGCATAAAAACAATTACCCGACAAAACTTATCGGTTTCGAGCGGGCAGGTAATTTATCAACCCATGTACCTGTATATTCTCGGATGTTAACGATATTGTTTTGTAAATTCAAAATTACTTGTTGGATATTTTTTAAGGACAGTAACTCCCTTTGTTCGCACAAGGACAGATTCAAGTGCAATAAAAAAAATCTTAACTATATACTCAATCAATCAAAATACTCAATCAATCAGCCTATTGCAGTCCACTGCTGGACGTAGGCCTCCCCAAGGGCACGCCAAAGCGCATGATCACCCGATTTCCTCATCCAGCCACCACCAGCGACCTTCCTCAGGTCATCAGTCCACATGGCAGGGGGGCGTCCCACACTACGTTTCCCAGACGCGGTTTCCATTCGAGAACCCGTCTTTTCCAACGCTCATCGGTTCTGCGACAGACGTGGCCAGCTCACTGCCACTTCAGCTTGTTACATTTCTGGACGATATCAATAATAATATCTTTTATTTGAATAAAATGGGGTGTACATAAGGTTGCTTACAATAATTATGATGAAGTCTCTCCACATTTAGTCAAAGTATTATGATATGCAAACATTATGATCTCACCCAGTGTGGTCACTTAACTCAACTACCTTGGTCCTCTTCCGGATGATTTCGTTTCGGATTTTATCCCATAGCAAAATACTCAGAGGAAATAAAAGACAATCGCTTCGCTCCCTTGTAGAGATAATATATATAAAAATTCTGTTCAGGATTTTTTCATGTCGTATCTCTTCCAATCCTATTCAAAACGTCATAAGAGGAAGTAATATGCCCGATGGTATTTTTCTTCTTCTAAAATGTTCTATCTATAAAGCGCGAGGCGACGCGCGTCAGAAATCTTTGGCGAAATACCAAGCAGAGATCTTTCCATAGCTCGCTGAGTGACAAGTAGCCGATGGGCCGGCGCAACCGTCATGTTCGACGTCTCGCTCCGTATGTCAAAACGTGTAGGACACGCTGCTTCCGCCACCTGCCGCTGCCTACAAAACGAACAACTTTTTTGCGTCTTAATATTATATACAATACTGAGTCCATTGAGGCCAACACGTTTATAACAAAATTGTTCACCAGAATTGAATGATAATTAAAGAGAAAAATGGCGAAGTTCAGGTGTTCTTCAGAGTTTCTTCGGCAACTTTTTTGCGTCTTAACAATATACCAGTATTTCCACTACGACCAACTGAACCAACCAACTAGTTGTGCAGAATGGAACTTGACAAAGCCATATGTTCCCATGGAACCAACTAGTTGATCAGACAAATTCAGATATTTTATCTGGTAAAAAAATATTCCTAACCAAACAACTGATAATACAAAACCTATGAAACAAAACTTTTGAAGCATGACACACTATTTATTATGAGTTTGAGATCCGTCACGTGATTTTATAGGTTATCTATACATTTGTACAGCCTAGCCGGTATCATCAGTAAACTACAATGAATAAATTCGTTAAAATTCAGATATAATTATTTATTTAGACAGCGTTTAACAGTTGTCTAAAATTGCTTGTTGTTTGTTTAATTCTGTACATGATACTCAGTGCATCGAGGACAACACTTTAATAGCAAAATCATTCACCAGACTCAAATGATAATAATGAAAATCATGGTTTGTAACTTCTGAACTATGTAGTCCCATACAATTTGTGGTCATACTAGTTTGACGATTGCGAAATGATTACTTGAATCATGTTACGGTTGTTCCTTAGTTTTTAATGTAAGAAAAGAATTTTCTGTGATTAACCACTTTCATTGATTTTTAGACTATAAAATTTAAATCGGCTATCAAAATGCGTCAAAAATATTTTTTTAGGTTAACTCAGACGTGGTTGAATACGGTGTAAAAATTCAGATCCAAAATAAAATTATGAAAAAATAAAAATTTTGAACTTTAGATGGTCTTAAATTTTCCACGGCAACTTTTTTTCGTCTATTAAGTGTCGTCTACTCCATTGACGCCAACACGTTAATAGCACCTAGTCTAAAACTCTTTCACAACATAAATGAGCATATTCTTGTAGAAAGTTAAAGTAAAATCAATGAGATTTTATATCTGCTCTAGCTGTGGCATAAAAGAGAGTAATGTAAGAGATGTGCCGCTCCACCTCTCCCCGTACTCCGACCCGCTGGTTTAGGATCTTTTGCCGACGCGTGCGACTATGCCGACGACGATGCCTCGTCAACTATTCATGCCGCCGACGACGCCGCCTTATGACGGTGGTGACATCTGTTACTTCAAATGCTACAACGACATCCTCCCTCACTTTGTTTTCGGTGTAGGGAAATGTTTTATAGAGTCTTGAAGTAAGATATATAATTCGTTAAATACTTGGTTTTGATCCTCATATTCTCAGATTTGCCTTAAACTAAGGTGACTAGACGCGGACAGATTCGCTGATAAGTTTAAATGGAAATTTTGTATGTGAATATAGCAGCACGCGTTCAACTCGGGGTTAGAACGCTTTGCAACCTGCATTTGACAGCGGTCAGTTTTCGAGTCCAATAAACCTAATGAAAAAATAGAAGATTAAACCTTTTACGGGTTCGTTTTGAATTGATTGGCGGATTTAAATCTGGAAACTACAGTTTTTCTAAACGTATTTTCTATTTTTGGGACAGATGAAACGTTTTAGAATAAAGTATCCGTGAGTAAACTGAGGCGAATATTGTTGAGAGAGAATCATCATCTTCTTTATAGCGCACAGGGTCTCGTCCATACGACTTTGGTTTTTAAATGCATTTCTCGAATTGGGCACAAAGTTTGAGAGAGACTTTTACATAATTTCATTAGTAATTTCATTTTGCATGAGTCCAGTAACAGACCAGAATACCTGAGTGCAGGCGCGCCGCGGTGTCTGGGTTAATACGGTAAAGTGTTCCCACGGGCGGCGGTGGCTGAGTGAATGTTGACGCGGTGGCGTGGGCGCCTAGTGACGTCACGTCATTGACGACCTGCAATATTCACCACCCGCTGTTAACATCCCCACCCGCCCCACCAACCCGCACCCTCCCCTGCCCGCTACAACCGGTTCAACACTCTGCGCGCGTTAATACTTAATATTCTATTACCGTACCGTGGCGAGCTCGCGACGAACACTACCTAAGCACTTGTATTTAAATAAACTAAGTACATACCTTAATTAGTACCCTATAAAGTATACGCAGTAGCTGTAAATAATTCAGTTTACTCTGTGAAGTTCGTTATACATAAAGCTCGTAGAAGATTGCTACGCCACCACGTAGCATTTTGCTACGCCACGCGCCGCGGAGTAGCAGTACTATGGCAAGAACTCGAATTCATTTAAACCAACGGTCGGCAAAGGTCGATCCTCGGACCGCCAGATATTGTAATTATTTGCAATGTATTGTATCAATCAATCAGCCTATTGCAATCCACTGCTGGACGTGTGCCTCCCCAAGGGCATGCCAAAGCGCACGATCACCCGGTTTCCTCATCCAGCCACCACCAGCGACCTTCTTCAGGTCATCAGTCTACCTGGCAGGGGGGCGTCCCACACTGCGTTTCCCGAGACGTGGTCTCCATTCGAGAACCCGTCTGCTCCAACAGACGTGGCCAGCCCACTGCCACTTTAGCTTGCTACACTTCTGGACGATATCGATACCGATACCACCTTGGTCCTCTACCCAATGATTTTGTTTCGGGTTTTATCCCGTAGCGAAATACCAAGCATAGATCTTTCCATGGCTCGCTGAGTGACATGTAGCCGATGGGCCAGCTTCACCGTCACGTCTCGGCTCCGTATGTCAATACGGATAGGACACACTGATTATACACTCTGCTCTTCTGGCATTGCGGTAGTGGCGACGAGAAGATATGACGCAGTTTCCCAAATGCTGCCCAGCCCAACTGTACTCTTTTTGCGATTTTGATGTATTGTATACCAAGTATAAATTAATACGTAGATAAGGTATACTATACCCTTATTAATTGAAATAGTATTTGTCCACATAGAATCTAACTTAGTATACTTATTCTATTTTAAGTTGCCAAGTTAACCTGTTTTACAAGTACCTACAATGATGGTTTGATTAGTTTCCGAAAGATGAATTTTTTGAAAAACAAAAATATCTTTCGAGAGTAACGGACGCCCACCTAGAAGATACAGTTCGAATTTGCTGTTCTTCTCGAGAACCAAACTATAAAAACTGGCTCAAGACCGTCGTCGGTGCAGTTTCTCACATTAATTTTAGGTCTTGTGTTTTATAATTGAGAATATGGTAGCACTTAATTATGATCAGTTGTTTTTTTCTGGACCCCGTTTAAATTTTCCCACAGTAATCCGGACCCCCACCTAAATCTACTTGCCGACCCCTGATTTAAACCATAAAAAGAACAGTCGAATCAAAGCTCTCCTTTTAAGGGGCATATAATGGCAAAATTAGCAACTCAACGCGCTTTAGTTGAAAGTTCAACCAACGCATTACACAAATCTGGGGGCACGGCAGTGCCCCCACCAAGTCGAGCAAATAAGCGGCACGGCCGTACCATCCTTTTCTCGTCTGGGGGCACGGCAGTGCCCCCGCCAAGTCGAGCAAAAAAGCGGCACGGCCGTACCATCCTTTTCTCGAAGCAGTTCGGGCCATTTTTGACCCCCCTATAACTTCGTTATGGATAAAACTAGAAACCTGCATTTTCAGTAATAAAGCAGGCATTGTATAAACCCAGTATGTTTCAAATTTCATTTAATTTGAACCAGTAGTTTAAGATTTATAACTAGTCAAAGTTTCTTATTTGTAACTCACTCACTCACTGACTGACCGGTCATCAAAACTCTAAGGCACTTCTAGCAGACATAGAAGCTTCAAATTTAGAACAGAATTAGTGTTTAGTGTATAAACCAAGGAAAAACTAAAATATTTTGCAATTTCGGCCCAGTTTTCTAGATACATGATCTGCTAGATAACTTTGTAACCCCATATAAATCTTGGGGCATTATATAGGATTACAAAGTTACATTTGCAGTAAATGAATTAGTGTACCTGTATAATGGAATATAATTGAATAAGAGGTGAAGGGTAGGTGTAGGGTAGGCGTAGGGTAGGTGTAGGGTAGGTGTAGGGTAGATGTAGGGTAGGTGTAGGGAGGTGTAGGGTAGGTGTAGGGTAGGTGTAGGGTAGGTGTAGGGTAGGTGTTGGACAGGTGTAGGGTAGGTGTAGGTTAGGTGTAGGGTAGGTGTAGGTAGGTGTAGGGTAGGTGTAGGGTAGGTGTAGGGTAGGTGTAGGGTAGGTGTAGGGTAGGTGTAGAGTAGGTGTAGGGTAGGTGTAGGGTAGGTGTAGGGTAGGTGTAGGGTAGGTGTAGGCAGGGGCGTGCACTTCATAGAGGCAGAAAAGCACTGCCTACCCTGTCATTTTCAGATAAATACCTTCACAATTATATACATTAATTAACTACACTACACTATCATACTAACTACCATAACACCCATATTAATTTTACACATCCTTATCTTAAACAAATTCCACTCGTCTTTTGTTCACGTTCGCCAAAAGCACTGCCTATTCCAACTGACGTTTACTTACATGTAGTGAGAGAAAATATATGACTGTGTGCTATAAAGGCCCTATGTGCGAACACAAAACTTGTCAATGCGTTAGTGTGCGTGATTTTGCTCCATACAAATCCGAAAAGCCCAGCTTTTTCGACTTGGACTTATACAAGGCGAATTGTCGTCGAAGGAACATCGGTGGCGTAAATAGATCTTAGTACAAGTCATTCCCTTATAACGCACCGATGTAAAGCGTTCCCGAGTTCCAAAAATTGCGCGCCGCGCGAGGCGCATGTCAGCCAGTGCGCAGGCGCGAAGTTGGCGACAGAAATACGACGACCAATCACAACTCTCAGCCACCTCAGCACCGCGACGCTTCGCGAGCTCGCGAGCGGTGGGGGCGTCGGTCGCTTTAAAGCTTTAATAGTCTCAAGACGCATTATGAATAAAGCGCGCAATGCTGAATTGGGTAAAAACAATATTTTAATCACTTTTTTCATTGCGGAATTTGGAATCGCCATATTGTTTACCTTTCTTGTTGTGACGCGCAGTGATTTTTTAAGTTTTTGTGTTTTTCTCTGGTTTTTTGAGCAATTAGTGCTTTTTGTGTTAGTAAATTACTTTAATAACAATGAGTAATCGCTGTGAACTTTGTGCCGACGGGCCGTGTTTGTTTAAACTGAAAAAAGGTGGATTTGCAACGTGTAATTTTGAAGCTAAGGCGAATATCGTTCATAGAGGAAGGTGTGTACTCGAATTGCATTTAACTCAAAGGAAGGGTAATGCAACTCGTCATTTAATTTTCAAATTAAATCTTACGAGACTTTCAACTGGTTAACAGGTTGTGTACACACCAATAGTTTGTTTTGTTTTCCGTGTACTTTATTCTGCACTTCTTTGAACGTTTGGAACGACGCCGGCTATGTCGATTTGAATAACTTTACTAACGCGGCCAAAAAGCACGAAAAGTCGAAAACCACCAGGGGCAACAAAGACTCGCAGCTCTTTCTATGATTTCTATTGAAAAACAGCTCCTAATTGATGTAAAACGATCACCTGCGTTTTACGATGACGTATTGCAAAAATATTTGCTCAAAGATAGGCGCGTAGATTTAATTTATAAATAGAAACAAAGTTGTAGTATCATACCGTTAATTTATTTTGTCAATTGTGCGTTATAACAAAAAAGTTAATAACAAAAAAAACCAAGGCCTTTTTCAAGGCCATTTCGGGTATCTTCTAGTGTGACTTGTTCAAAATATTCAATCACCTGGTTAGATACTTGAGGTGGCCAAACTTACATTACATCACTTTGCATGGAAACACCACACCACGGGTCGCCGGTCAACACAATACAGTAATAACCTAATTCATGAAATTTTTTGGTAAGTGCTTTTTTATCCTTATTATACCTGCCTGCCTACTAGTGCCTACCCTAGCCCTAAACCCTGTGCACGCCCCTGGGTGTAGGGTAGGTGTAGGGTAGATGTAGGGAGGGTAGGTGTAGGGTAGGTGTAGGTTAGGTGTAGGTAGGTGTAGAGTAGGTGTAGGGTAGGTGTAGGGTAGGTGAAGGGTAGGTGTAGGGTAGGTGTTGGATAGGTGTTGGATAGGTGTTGGATAGGTAGGGTAGGTGGAGCGTAGGTGTGCATTTTTACATTGTGTTTTCATGCGATCTACAAAAAGAAATGAGATGCCATCAAAAACATAACTTGTAAAAAAACCAAGTCTCGCACGCAACTTAGTCTACCGTAAAAAGTTGTGAGATCCATGTAATACCAAGTCGGTTAATTTATTCAGTCCCTACTTAAGAGTCCTTCTGTCTTAAGTTATTACGTAATTAGCTCACCTAACAACATCTTAATCATAATCATTTATTTGCTATAGTGACCAGAGATTATAGTGACCAGATCAATATTAAAAATCTCTTATGTTTTAAATAAATACATAGATTGACTTGGCAATCGCACTAAACAATCAAATTTAATATAATAATGTATTACTTGTAAGATACATTGTGTTTTCAGGACCCTTAAGCCCAAGTCACACAGAGCCGTGCCGGGGGCGGTCCGGGGCCGGGAAAGCGGGACGGTGCTATGGCGCGGCATAGCGCCGTCCCGCTTGTCCCGGCCCCGGACCGCGCCGCCCCCGCTCTGTGTGTCTTGGGCTTTAATGTGTATGGTGGGTGGTGTGTTTTTTGTCCCTCCTATGCAGGGTAGATATTTTAATTTGTTGTTCTATTCTAGAAAACAGCAGTGCCAGTCAATTGTACATGATTTGCTTCCAAGGATGTTTTACTTTCGTCCATTTTATTGGAAAAAGTATCCGTGAGTAAACTGAGGCGAATATTGATGAGGACCATCAGCGGTGAGATAAGCGTTGCGATAAGCGGAGCGGGCGGCGATGGCGATAAGACGCCTCCTTATGAATGCGGAGCGCGCGCCGTATCGTGTCGCGATGGATCATTGCCTCTCTCCCCCGGCGGGACTGAACTCCATATTTTCCAAGAGCCCAATATAATTAATATACGAGCAGAGCGGTTCGGCGAGCCGGCTGCCCGCGGCTTTACTGTCTTGTGCTTGACCGCGCGCCGCTTGACTGGATCCCCCAGTATTGTGCGTGATCTACGAAATCTTTTAAACGGACTTCATTAAAAATTGGTAACTTTGTAATGAAGTCCGCTGCTAGACGCTGCGTGTGATTGCGCCTCGTCGCTAATTGCCGCCTCATCGCTATTCCTACTGCAAAGTCGTTCGTTAGGAAGGAGCTGCGCGCGATCTCTAACGAAGCTTTCTCATGGTAATATCGGTTTGAGACAACAGTGCGCTAATAGCCCGCGATTTATTGCTCATTTGTTTGACGACGTGACCTGCATTACGTAGGCCGGTGTGGATGTATTCTGGACGCCACCGCTTCTCTTTTATTAAAATATGGGTGTAATTTGCTAATATTGATGAGATGACATAATGCGCAGTTATGAAAAACTCAATAATCCAAGCTTTAAGCGACCTAATCTTACCTTGAGTACTGTAATCAGTATTTTTCATACCAATATTTTGGTGCGCGAGCCTTTCATTTATCTAGTCGTCTTGTCTTTCTGCAGAAAACTACTACAAACTTTTGTTCACACTTATTTTAACTATGGGCAACTAGCTTTGGTACTGTTCTGAATTTTAAATAATACATCTTGGATCCTCGGCCGCCGCTCGCCTGTAGAGTAAACACCCAGACTCGGACGTGACGTGAGATCACTACAGCATTGGCTGAAGTTTATGGACTACCATACTAAAGTGATGTCCGAGTAGTTTCGTTTATCTGGTTTATCTGGCTACGCCGAAAAAAAATAGTTGCGGAAGAGGCGTGCGTGTCTAAGGTAGACGGCGCGGGCAGTGCCCCGCGTCGTCCAGCCGCTCGCCGCGCCGCCCCGCACAGACCCCGCTCTAATACATCGAGGCGGGTCTATGACCTCTGCGACAATGATAAAATATTATATTTGTTTAATTTGATGTAATCGCAAAGAACGAGTATATTACTATGATTCGCTCTTTGAGTATATAATAATAATAATAGTCATAATACTTATTATTTTATTTTAATTGGTCTTTAGTGTAGTGGAGTGTAGTTAGTTAATATTATAATTTCACCTAAAAAATAAAAGATTTAGTATTTCAAGATTCCATAGACACTTTGACATTGTAATAGTAAATATAATTTGAATTACTATAATACGGTCCGCCCGCGGCTGCGCTCGCGTTGTGTAAGATTTTCCCGTGGGAATAAGACCTTTTCCCGTTAAAAATATCCTATGTGTTATTCCAGGCTATAAACTAACTCTATTCCAAATTTATTTCATACCAATACGTTCAGTAGTTTTTGCGTGAAAGAGTTCCAACATCCATCCATACTTACAAACTTTCGCGTTTATAATATTGGTAAGGATGATGTGTCGAATAGGTATGTGTGTTTTCAATCACACAAAGAAAGACGGGGTTATTCCTGTTGTCTCCCAGTATCTTCACTTCAAAAATATATGGGGGACAAGGGGACAATAATTTCCGTTGTCACCATTTTAATTAATTATAAAATACCTACGGATTTTCAAGTATTTTTATTCCTTTGTTTCCCTACTAAAGTCAATTTATTAATTGGATGCAAAAAAAGAAAAATGTGATGTTTATTTACGATTTACAATACGATCGATACGTATCTCCTTATTCCTGATACGATCAATATTGTGAATGTTTTCGCAAAAACATATGTTTTCAACATGTAAATTTTTTTCTTTGTGTTAAATTAAACAGAATGATCACTATAAATGTCTTTATAATATTTTTATCACACGTCACTTCAACACATAATTATTTTTTTCTTTCACTGTCATTATGATGAGTAATTGGAACCACAGAAATCTTATATCAAATATTTGGTTCAAATCAAGATCAAAAGTTTAGGTTACTGTTTTGTCAGTAAAATTGGGTATGCAAAGTTTTAAAAAAGTATGCTAAATGCATAATTATTTCGAGATATTGGGTTCCTAAATATATTTTGCAATTTTTTTGCTCAAAATACTACACGGTTGTTTATTTTTTCATAAAATCATTTGATTTCTAAATGCCCTCCAAAAAGTAGCCTGTCTGTAGCCGTGCCATTCATGATAGCTTTGATGTCGAAAAATGATTTGTAAAAATCTTAATTAAGTTTTTTTTTTATTATTCGATATACGGCTGATTCTCTGCCTTGACAAACGATATATATGTCGGAGATTGAAGGTAGATTGATCGTAAACAAACGATTGACAGTTCGAATTCTCGTTAGATTAGCATTATTGGTAATTGAGGGTAGATTGTTTGTAAACAAACTAGTGTCACCTGTTAGTTTGAGTGGTAACGTCAGATTGGCAAATGAGTTGATGTAACTGTGAGTGAATGAATGAGTGAGCGAAATGAAATCCTTTATAAAAGTAGAATAGATCCGGCAGTAGGACCGTGGCAGTCGTGGTGACAACTTGTGTGTCTGTGAGGTTGAGTGAATACTTTTACTTATTTTACTTTAAAGTAAAAAGCAGTGTCAAATTTCGTCGACCTTGCACAGAGCTTGGTGGCATAATTCGTAATGCACCTGTTTCTGGCCCGGATAGCAAAGGAGATGCAAGTTTGAGTCCTGTCCAAGATCCACGAAATTTTTCACTTTTCGCTTTATAATCATTAAAGCACCGACTATTTGTGTTTACCATTGAGATTATTGGGGCGCTTGGTCTGGCATCACTAAAACACATTTGATGATATACGATTACAGCTAACTTTATACCTTCATTTTTTGTTTGTCACCAGGCAAAGAATGTATTTTATTCAGCCTACTGTAGTGTATGACTCACCTCAACGACATCTAGATAGATATAAGTTAGCATCTAAGTAGCTTTTAGTCAATACGTTCGTCTGATGCACAACACATCTTTCATTCTGACACGCTGCCGTGTCTCCATACCTCATGCATGGTGACCCTGCCAGTACTGCCTAGTATGGGCAGCCCTGTGCATCGCGATTCACTAGTGATAAAAATATAACGTTAAAATTGACACGATCAGCTGATCACCTTGTTTAAAAAAATATGAGTTTAAAAAAGTTTTGGAACAAAAATTGTTCAGTTTCATGTGCTAATTATTACCACACGAGAGGTTTTACGTTATTTTGCGACGTTGACACGTTGTAGTTTGTTTTTGTCAAGGCAAAGCTAACGATATATTTTGTCATAAAAACTAAGACTCTTGTATTTTTTTTATTTTTGACATTTTAAGATTGCCTCATTGTTTCCTTGGAAAAATAGTGCTCTTAACCGAGTTTCATCGAACCCATAAACTCATAGACAATAATAAATATATTGTTGTTTTCGTAATGGAATAGTCCACTAACCCAAGTTATATCGTAATCAAAGCACTAACAAAATATTAAACTGTCAGTTAAAAAATATGAGTTCATTTTGTTCAATATTATAATTATTTTTTTATAAATAATTATTACTCGTCCAAAAAATCATTTGAATAAAAAATACTCGTAAAACAGTATTTTATAATTATTATTTGTAACGTGGGAGAACGGAAATATTTATTCCCACTGTCCCGTTTTTTTTCTCTCGAGTGAACATACTGGGGGACAGCGGGAAAAGTCTTTAGTTGTTCCCCCGTGAGGGATATAATCCGTTGACTGGAAATAGGATTTGGCCCCACACACACTTTGTTTTTTGTAAACTAGGTATAGTCTATAAAATTACGTTACGAGTATGCAAACTTGATTTTTGAATCAATAAATAAATTATATCTTACCTACCTAATACAATAAAAATAATTATAAAAAACGGCAATTGGTTGAAGAATAGAACTACCTATTCCCCTTGCGCCTGTGTTGTAGGTTGTAGGTACTAGAAAAATAAAATGATCGACATCTCTAACTGGGTAGTATAATAATAATATATAGTTTGAAAAAAAAAGTATAGCTTGATGTGCTGTCCACTGTACCTACCCTTTGCGCAGTGTACTCGTATTATTAGTGCCGACCTTGAAAGTGATAGTATCACAAACTTTGACTAAACCTTACTAAGTATACAAGCAGCAGGTATGGACCCAACCTATATTTATTTAATTCAAAATTGATTTAGAAATTTTGTCAATGTAATGGATATTACTCGTAGTACTTCTTCTCCAAATAAAATTATTTCGTGAGCCGGGCGGCTTGGAGCGCACATCCGTCGTCGGCAAAGATCATGACTGAGCTCAATAAAGGAAAGTGATGACGCTAAGCTTCTCCGCACGTGTATAACAGAGAAAGAAATAATGTTCGTGCGCTTCAAGTAAATGGCGTAAGTGCCAAATTACTTTCTCAGTTTATACAAAAAGTACTATTTTGATTTGTAAATTGCCAGGGAAAAACATAAAATAGTCGGATATCTATCCTAAATTTCGGCGACCAATAAATTACCATTTACCTCTCAGATTCAAATAACAAGAACCGAAGACGCCGCTTTGGATAATATTTGTATCGAGAAAATTTTTACCAAACATGTTTTGGCCAAGGTGTAAACGTAGATAATAGAGTAAAATAACATATTTTAGAGAATCCAAATATTTACTGGCGTAGATAATGATATCTAATTCAACAAAAATCTTGAAAATTCCCTGACTTCTCGGTCAGTATTAAATTGGCAACAAACTTACATTTTATAATCTGTGTAGTTGCGTATAGTGATTTCGCTGCACAGTGCGCAGCAAACACGGGGCTAAAATAGAGCAGCCTGATTCAACATGAAAGCTTTATGCTGGAACTGTGTTTATGCTATTTAGCTTAATTCAATTTCAGTTCGTTAAATTCTGAAATGAATTCGTAGCATAAATAGGAAGGAACTATATTGATTTGAATAATAAATAACAGATTTTTAAGACTTTTTCATAAAATATGCATTTAAGAATCTTTAGTCTTTATTCGACAAACTGAGCTAGATGGTACTATGTCATCGGAGGAAAGGTTTATTTTATGTCCTGAAAACCGGTTTATTGCATCCATACGCACTAAAAATAAAATACTAAAAAATAAACTCATTCAGGCCAATTGCATACAATAAGAATTTTAAAATTATAGAGTTATATCGCTTTGCACTTCACTTTGCAATATTTTTCTGGCATATACCTAAATATTAGTATGTCAACCTCTAAAGTAAACTTAATCATAATTTTATGAAGTAAATTTTTCTGACCCTCGTCACTAGCAGGGAGGGAGGATCTATCCCGGTAAGATTAAGAAGCGTGCGCCCGCTCCGACCAAATAAACCCCGAGCAACCCCGCAATAGTCGTGTAAGCTACGTTCCACGTCGGGTAAAGGTCTCCACTGACACTTTTATCACTCCATCAATGATACCACCAATACCTCTTGCTTTTCTTTCATAATGATTATTTAAATGGAAAGCGTTATTTGTTAGGTTGTGTATAGCCAATTGGCTATTGCGGAGTTAAGTCAATTCATTCCTAAACGTTTTTAACTCATTTTACAACTATTGTGTCATCTTTTCGACCTGACGGTTTGAGACTTATTTAAATCGAACATTGTATACTTGTGATAGTTGGCACTTGGTTTTAATACACCAAACTTATTTCGCCTGGCATCTTCAAGGGTACATAATTAATTTTTAAAACTAAAATGTAATTAACAAATACGAATAACAAACATTTTTCGCCGTGCAATAACATTTTAAAAATAATATAATATAATAATAATAATAAAATGTATTTATTTTACTCCCTAATACAAAATCAAGAGACTTATGGTAATACAAAAGGCAATAGTTATATTATTTGTAGTAATATACATTTCTGATATTTTATTATATCGTCTTTGATTAGAGTGGAGTCTAAATATTTTTATAATGAAATAGGAATTTAAGAATTTAAAACATGTAACTCTCTCATTAAGTATCTTGTGGACAAAATGTAAGCAAAAAATTAAATTTTATATGTTCATCATAAATTTTCTCCGATAACGAGCAGGCCGAGTGATATCTATCTACTTAACTGCTCGCCTGTTTTACGACACAAACATAAACACACACATACTTAAACATTAATGATCCCAATTCCGGCAGACCCTATTTTATAACATAAAAAAATGCACACCTGCGCCCGCTATTTTAACACTTTGATAGAAATAGCGATTAGGTCCGTTATAAAAAAACAACCTAAAAACATATAATTCCATTCAATTTGGATCAACACAGATTCATTTTAAAAAGAAAAAGTTTTTTTTTATTAGAATACATTATTGTACGCTAAGAATTATCTAAATCGCAATCGCGATCTACAGATACAAGATCAGCGTGTGCCTTGCGTTGGCAAAATCTACATTGAGCTAGCTACTTCCTGATTTCTGCAGTACACATCTGCACATTTGTTTTTTTTTCATTGTGTACCGTCCCAAATATTATGACTGTTTTTTTTTTATAAATAGAAAAGATTATCTATCTATCTATCTATCAATCCCTTCAGGATTATCCTGTTACGGTTGTGTAATTGTGTGTATGTAAAAAAAAATACGATATACAAAACGACGTCTTAAAATGAAACGAAGCCCTTTCATAATTATATTTATATATTTGCTTGACATAGCGCTCGAAAGGACAGTGCAGTATTTTATTATCTTTAGTGATACCACGTGTGCCGGAATCAGGGCGAGCGTGTAATAAAAAGATGCGTGTGGAGAAAACCCTCCCCCGGTATCTTAGTTGAAGCAACAAGGAAAATCCTGAAAACAGTCAAAAAATCCAGAACGAGTCTATTCCATTGCATTAGCTAAATAGCAAAAAAGAAAATTGAAAACTAAACAAATTGAACTCAAAGCCAGCACTTTTTAGGTCTACCACGTGATCTAGGGCCCTGGACAGTGCGATCGAGGCATCTTTTTCCTACGTAGTCTGACGGTCTGCGGCTTATATGGCCATACCATCGGAGGCGACTTTCCTGAAGCTTATTCGCTACGTCACGGACTCCGAGACTGCCACGAATGTATTCGTTATGAATTCGATCTAATCGCGTAACGTCACACTTCCATCGCAACATCTTCATTTCCGTGACGTGTAGGTGCTGGACATGTCCTCCGAGGACAGGTCAGGCAAAGCAGTCTAATGCAATATTGCAAGCTAAAGTGCTTTACAATAAGGTATAAAATATTGAAGTAGATAAGTTATTAAATAATTTAAATCTCCGTTCAAGATTGAAAGAGCTAAGAGTTAGCACGTGGCTGGATTTTCGGAGCTAGGTATTCGTATTAAGCATATGAATGACGTGTTTGAAATAGAATGCTTTCAACATACTAATAAAACTAATGTTATGTCCTGCATATCCGCTTATAATTATAATTGAACCTATTCTGTCGATAAACTGGCGTACTGGCAAAGGAAGAAAACCCTTTTAATAACGCACTGTTCTGTAGCAATAAAATCGATGCTTACAGCCAGCGTGGTTCCTCACTAGCTGCATAATAAAATGTACTGCCAGACTGTACTGAGAATGCTCTCAGCGTCGAAAAGTAAACGCGTTCTCTAAACATATGGTACCTACTATTATATTCTGTGGCTACGTACAACGTAATATTCGTAGTACTGCAAACAACTGTGAACATGCTCGCTGGCTTGCTGGGTAATAATTACAAACCTCGATGAGTATAACACAATGGATGGGAAAGTTAGAGGAAACCACAAAAGAAATTTTACCTTTTATAAAGAAAAACTGTAACTGTACTTATTTAAAATTGAAAGCGTTGCAACGTATACCCAAAAAGTTTAGAAACCAAACAAATTAACGATACCTACTCTAAAACAATTGAACTATTATTTTCTTAAAGGGAAAATGAAAAGCGTTTGTTTAACGATGGTTTCTTTGGCAACAACCCATATTAGTGATACACTAGGCTACAAATTATACACTAAAAGTAAAATGATTTTAAATCTTATACTTTACTTAGGGGATCATAACTACTTTAAGGTGAGTAGTACATAAGCCTAGTTATGTAAAAGTAGTCTAGTCCTTGCAATACAGGAAATCCTAGTGCAAGGACTAGCACACATATTTTATGTTAATTTTTATTACTTAACGTTAATATCGCACTCACTGGAACGTTTATTTGTGTTTAACTTTATTAACTTCCATCTAGCTACTTTCTTTCGGCATTGGCAGCCCTATAAACGTTCTCTAGGCGAAAACTTAATGTTAATGGCTATGTTGCTTTTATGTTTGTATTATTTAGCTGTAAATTTTTCGAATAAAATAAAAAAATATATACATGACAAAATTATAGGTTATACGCCACACGTGTCAAAACCCGCGATGCTACATTTGTCTCGAGTCGTCTCCGGCTCGGGGTCTTTGATAGCAGGATCTTGAGTTGGATGGATGGGAGAAACCCGTATTCCCCTCGGGACAGCTGACGCGCTTCGTATTGATTAGCTGTAACAAAAGACTAGTAGAGAAGAGCAGACAGGGAGAAATAGAACCGAAAAAAGTTAGTTAGTTAAAAAAACCCTCAATAATCCTCATTTAGAATCAACATGGAGTTCAGAACCTTAAAATATTTTACTTCAGACAAACATAGAGATCATTCAGATGTGATGTTGTTGTTATAGCTCCTTTACATCCCTGTGGAGTTTATTCACTTTATTTGTTTTTAATCGGGTGCGGTTCACTTTTGTTCTTAGGTCTGAGATATGGCGGGGTGGGAACGGGAACTTACTCACAATTATAAACGTGCGCGGATGCTGAACGTCTCAATAATTCACACGTCACACGTGTGCGTGCGTTTCCGCGAAACTTGTTTCGGAACATGATATATTAATGCAATAACATCTCTGTAAGGAATTTTATTTATATTTTAATATGATTATGTATTTGTAGAATTTCACCAAATGAGAAAATAGTCAATAGATTTTTTTTTAAATACGGTTTCATTTTAACAAAAACTTGGAGAACTAACTTATTAAAATCATACGCCAGTCTTACGCCGCAAGTAGATAGTGACGGCTTTGTTGATCGCACCGGGCCATTAGTCAAAACGTCTTCATTATATTCACATTTCCTTGATTTTGGAAAGAAACCGATAAATGATCGAGAGCCTTTCTGCGAGGGAGAATGGGAGTAATATTAAGGAAAGGCCTCTTCCTTTGTAATATTTCCTGCTATTTCAGAAGCAATGATTGCACTAAGTAGCACTATGGTTCGGCAGACACGCCAAGATGGTACTTAACGTAGACATTTATGACGTCGACGTAGCGCTGTCTCGTAGCGAACGTGTAGCGATATCGAAATACTAACAACATCCGGCACCGAGCGACTGGCGCAAGCGAAACTCGACTCTACAACACTCAATTAATTTGGAAACTTTCCACGTTTCATATTGTGGGATCTTCTTTGCCGCATCACATCAATTTTCATCAAGATCAAAAAGTTTGCCGCCGATTGATAATAAAACGACTTTTACGAGTGTGTAATCTCCTACCCATTAAACTTTGTCGGAAAGAGGTTAGTTGCTGTGTTTGTATTATCCTTGAGGAAAGTTGTTTAATTTAGGTTAGAATTTGTCAATTGTTTTGCACAAGACAACGTATTCACTCACCCTCTTTACCTGTATATATTCTCTGTACATGTACTATGTCTACAAGTCTCAGGTAGCGGGAAGCGTGAGGTGAAGACAACGTATTCACTCACCCTCTTTATCTGTATCTATTCTCTGTACCTGTACTGTGTCTACAACGTAATCACTCACCCTCTTTATCTGTATCTATTCTCTGTACATGTACTGTGTCTACAACGTAATCACTCACCCTCTTTATCTGTATCTATTCTCTGTACCTGTACTGTGTCTACAACGTAATCACTCTCCCTCTTTATCTGTATCTATTCTCTGTACCTGTACTGTGTCTACAACGTAATCACTCACCCTCTTTATCGGTATCTATTCTCTGTACATGTACTGTGTCTACAACGTAATCACTCACCCTCTTTATCTGTATCTATTCTCTGTACATGTACTGTGTCTACAACGTAATCACTCACCCTCTTTATCTGTATCTATTCTCTGTACATGTACTGTGTCTACAACGTAATCACTCTCCCTCTTTATCTGTATCTATTCTCTGTACCTGTACTGTGTCTACAACGTAATCACTCACCCTCTTTATCGGTATCTATTCTCTGTACATGTACTGTGTCTACAACGTAATCACTCACCCTCTTTATCTGTATCTATTCTCTGTACATGTACTGTGTCTACAACGTAATCACTCACCCTCTTTATCTGTATCTATTCTCTGTACATGTACTGTGTCTACAACGTAATCACTCACCCTCTTTATCTGTATCTATTCTCTGTACATGTACTGTGTCTACAACGTAATCACTCACCCTCTTTATCTGTATCTATTCTCTGTACCTGTACTGTGTCTACAACGTAATCACTCTCCCTCTTTATCTGTATCTATTCTCTGTACCTGTACTGTGTCTACAACGTAATCACTCACCCTCTTTATCTGTATCTATTCTCTGTACCTGTACTGTGTCTACAACGTAATCACTCACCCTCTTTATCTGTATCTATTCTCTGTACATGTACTGTGTCTACAACGTAATCACTCACCCTCTTTATCTGTATCTATTCTCTGTACCTGTACTGTGTCTATAACGTAATCACTCACCCTCTTTATCTGTATCTATTCTCTGTACATGTACTGTGTCTACAACGTAATCACTCACCCTCTTTATCTGTATCTATTCTCTGTACCTGTACTGTGTCTACAACGTAATCACTCACCCTCTTTATCTGTATCTATTCTCTGTACATGTACTGTGTCTACAACGTAATCACTCACCCTCTTTATCTATATCTATTCTCTGTACCTGTACTGTGTCTACAACGTAATCACTCACCCTCTTTATCTGTATCTATTCTCTGTACATGTACTGTGTCTACAAGTCTCAGGTAGCGGGAAGCGTGAGGAGAAGGGGAAGACTGAAAATATTATTTGAGCAAATTTTATCATTAACATTATCGTTAGAACGCGTTTTCAATTTCATTTGCCCACATCAACTTAAAAGCTTGACGCAAATTATAACAGAGTTGAGAATTTTAAGCGGCGGGGCGGATAATTTCATTCGCTACTTAAATTATGTACTTATTCAAAAAGAAAATGACGAGTATAAATCAACCTGCGAACAAAAGATAAACTTGTCGTATTCGTAGTGAAGTAAATACCCTATAAATATTGTGAGAAATTCAAAACAAAACGTATTTTGAAACAGATTATGTTGTACTCAATTAAAACAAGTAATTCATATCACAGCACAATCACAATGTATTATCACATAAATAAAAAATAAACAGTTATAAAAAACCAAATAATCAGTAATTGTAAATCTTTATTACTTTATAGTACACTAGCGGCCCGCCCCGGCTTCGCACGGGTAGATTAATTCATACTTTAACACATTTTTAACCAACTTCAAAATGGAGGAGGCTCGTTTTTTATATTTTTTTTAAAAACCATCTTTAAGAAGATTTCCCTTTAAGTTAGGATTTCAAAAACATTTTAGAACTTGAACCGAATAATTCAGTCTTATTTTATATTTTTTAAGTTCCTAACTTTAAAAATGGCTGACATTCCATACAAAATAGGGATTTCGAAAAAATCCTAAAAGACGTTTCAGATCATTTACCAATCTTAGCTTACATCCAAATTTTCAATTTTCTAACTTTAGAACTGGACTTTCCATAGAAACATTTAACCCTACTTTCCCCCTCAAAATAGGGATTTTGATTAAATGCTAAAACACGTATCAAATTATTTATTAATTGCAGTCTAAATCCAAATTTTCATGATCCCAACTTTTGAAATAACGGACTTTCATACAAACTTGAATCCCCCTTTTTCCCCCTTTAGAGGGGGAATTTTCCAAAATCCCTTCTTATTGCTTCTCTACGCCATAAATAATACCTACTGTGTAAATTTGGTATTTCTAGCTTCAGTAGTTTCGGCTGTGCGTTGATGAGTCAGTCAGTGAGTCAGTCAGTCAATCATTCAGTCAGTCAGTACGGACTTCTCTCTTTATAATAATAGTATAGATTACGATACAAGGATCCTAATAAGGTTTATTATATCGCGCGCAGTTTAAGTAGGTATCTTTACTATTCACATTTATCATTAAATATCAACCTCTACGAATTGATTCTTTGTTAAATCGAAATAATTTTATTTTATAATTAAAATTTTTATTTGATTCTGGCTGATAGTATTTTTGATACAATTTGTTGAAATAAAAAATATAAAATACTTTTCTCTTTGTTTGAATCGATTTAAATATTTTTTCTGTCAAAATGATCCTGGTTGAATAATAATTTTGAAGACCATAGGAATTTAAAAAAAAAATGTAATAAAATCGTACTAGTGCGGTAAAACGCAATTACTGCACAGTTTACTGCCTTCGTAAGTTCAATTTTCGAGCAAGGTGTATTGAAAAAAATATTTATTTTTCTAAACATATTACTGATTTAATAAGTCTTTGTAAACAAATATTTTTTTTTTTGTAAATAATCTTTATAACGTTAAATTCGAGTGTCTGTTGTTGAGTGGAAAGGTATTTAATAATTCACTCAGATTTTAAATACGCGATGTTTTAACGTTACGTTCAAGTGATTTCCGTTAACGGTTGCTATGTTATTAAAGTTGTTGTTATAATTTGTATTAACTTTTCGCTACCTACTTAAACGTTCCAATGTTTATTTAAAACGATTAATAATAATATTAGGACCACATTTTCTATATATAATTTTAGAGCCACGCTCACACTTTGTTAAATTTTCACAAAGTAAAAAATTAAATAGTTTAGAGGTAATTATTTGCTACAGCTTGCAGTTTTTACAGTATACGATTGTGCGCCAGATAAATAAGCTTCTTCTCGAAGGCCTGCACTAAGGAGGTGTCGCAAACAAATTTCGACTCTACAGCACTTGAAAACAAGTGACTATAAAATGGTTATACTGAACTGGTTTATTCTCTTTACTGTATGTTTAGTTATTTACCCAGTGCACAGTTTCTAAAAATGTTGAGACTAAAAAAACAACGCCTCTAGCATGGCTTAGTCATGGACAAACTAAGCCGAGTGCCGTGGTCCATGACGTCATGACATCCGCTAATCAATGGAAGCACACTCCTTCACTTAACTCACAGAGTAATAGTACTCTGTGAGTTAAGTTGTAAATGTCTGAAGTTAAGCTATAGAGCTTAACTTCAGACATTTAGAACTTGAGCCCATTTTAACACGTTTTTATTAACTCGTCTTTCTTGTCTGTCTGTTTGTTTGTTTGTTTGTGGGTTTGTTTGTTCGGTCCGAATCTTGCAACTCATTTTTGGAGCACGTGCTGTCATTCGATTATGCTGAAATTTGGTACACTTATGTAACCTCGATGACAATACAATATTATGATATCATGAAGCTGGTCTGATGATGGAGCCGGAAGGTGGCCATAGGAACTCATAAAATACACAACATAACCTCGACGTGTTTGGGCTCGTTGGATTTGTCTTGACAAGACCTTTAACTATACATGATGTCTAGGGTCTCATGATGGAGCCGGAAGGTGGCCATAGGAACTCATAAAATACACAACATAACCTCGACGTGTTTGGGCTCGTTGGATTTGTCTTGACAAGACCTTTAACTATACATGATGTCTAGGGTCTCATGATGGAGCCGGAAAGTGTACATAGGAACTCCTAAAATACACAACATAACCTCGTCGTATTTGGGCTCGTTGGATTTGTCTAGTCATACGTGATGTTGAGGGTCTCATGATGGAGCCGGAAGGTGGCCACAGGAATTCCTCAAATACTAACATAACCGAGTCGTGATTGGGCCCGTTGGATTTGTTTTGACTAGATCTTTAGTCACACGTGATGTCCAGGGTCTCATGATGGAGCCGAAAGGTGGCCATAGAAACTCCTAAAATACACAACACAACCTCGTCGTATTTGGGCTCGTTGAATTTTTCTTGACAAGATCTTTAGTCATAAGTAATGTCCAGGGCCTCATGATGGAGCCGGTAGGTAACCTCAACCTAACAACATAATCTCGTCATGCTTGGGATTTTTAGTCTAAGCAATTTAGTCCTACGTGATGTTCAGTCGGGTATCTTGCAAAATACGCTGGACTAAAAAGCACAAAATAATTATTAAGTAAAAATGATTTTTTAACAACAGGTTTTTACGCGCTAAAAAGTATAAAATAGCGTTTTTCGTTTTAAGTCCTACAAGAGTACCTACTACACCAATAAAAATCTCAATAAAAAATATTTTATACTTTTTAGTGCGTAAAAACGTGTTGTTAAAATATATTTTTTACTTAATAATTATTACAGTTGCTGTAAGGATCGCGCGCGGGTTCACACTGCTTTTATTATAGTTGCTGTAAGGATCGCGCGCGGGTTCACACTGCTTTTATTACAGTTGCTGTAAGGATCGCGCGCGGGTTCACACTGCTTTTATTATAGTTGCTGTAAGGATCGCGCGCGGGTTCACACTGCTTTTATTATAGTTGCTGTAAGGATCGCGCGCGGGTTCACACTGCTTTTATTATAGTTGCTGTAAGGATCGCGCGCGGGTTCACACTGCTTTTATTATAGTTGCTGTAAGGATCGCGCGCGGGTTCACACTGCTTTTATTATAGTTGCTGTAAGGATCGCGCGCGGGTTCACACTGCTTTTATTACAGTTGCTGTAAGGATCGCGCGCGGGTTCACACTGCTTTTATTATAGTTGCTGTAAGGATCGCGCGCGGGTTCACACTGCTTTTATTACAGTTGCTGTAAGGATCGCGTGCGGGTTCACACTGCTTTTATTATAGTTGCTGTAAGGATCGCGCGCGGGTTCACACTGCTTTTATTATAGTTGCTGTAAGGATCGCGCGCGGGTTCACACTGCTTTTATTATAGTTGCTGTAAGGATCGCGCGCGGGTTCACACTGCTTTTATTATAGTTGCTGTAAGGATCGCGCGCGGGTTCACACTGCTTTTATTACAGTTGCTGTAAGGATCGCGCGCGGGTTCACACTGCTTTTATTATAGTTGCTGTAAGAATCGCGCGCGGGTTCACACTGCTTTTATTACAGTTGCTGTAAGGATCGCGCGCGGGTTCACACTGCTTTTATTATAGTTGCTGTAAGGATCGCGCGCGGGTTCACACTGCTTTTATTATAGTTGCTGTAAGGATCGCGCGCGGGTTCACACTGCTTTTATTATAGTTGCTGTAAGGATCGCGCGCGGGTTCACACTGCTTTTATTACAGTTGCTGTAAGGATCGCGCGCGGGTTCACACTGCTTTTATTATAGTTGCTGTAAGGATCGCGCGCGGGTTCACACTGCTTTTATTACAGTTGCTGTAAGGATCGCGCGCGGGTTCACACTGCTTTTATTATAGTTGCTGTAAGGATCGCGCGCGGGTTCACACTGCTTTTATTATAGTTGCTGTAAGAATCGCGCGCGGGTTCACACTGCTTTTATTACAGTTGCTGTAAGGATCGCGCGCGGGTTCACACTGCTTTTATTATAGTTGCTGTAAGGATCGCGCGCGGGTTCACACTGCTTTTATTATAGTTGCTGTAAGGATCGCGCGCGGGTTCACACTGCTTTTATTATAGTTGCTGTAAGGATCGCGCGCGGGTTCACACTGCTTTTTTTTCCTTCTTCTTCTTCTTCTTTGCGTGTTGATGACAAATTAAATCATTCCGGCCCAGAACTTTGCCACTAAGATTGCACTATTTGTGGCATCCATTAAGTCCTGCTGCGAACAGGTAACAGGGCAGGCAGGACACGAAACTAGATGAGCCATGGACTGCACCGCTCCACACAAACAGTCCAAATTTGGGTATTCCGAGAGTCCCCACCTGAACACATTTTCTTTGCTCCGGCTGATCTGAGTCCGAAGTCAATTTAAAAACTTCCAGATCGAACATTCAAATGTTTGCTTCATTATAAATCAAAAATTTCAACCGAAAGGCGCCCACTACTGGATGAGACCTTAATCCGTTGTGGGGCTACGTTGCGGGGCTTGTCCATGCCGCATCTTCCAGTTCGTGTCAACTTGATCAATATAAATATGAATAAATAAAAAAGATAGAATTGACATTAAAAAAAATATAACTTCAGGTGACTACTTTATTTCTTAACAATAGCATTTTGGTAAATAAAGTGACTGAAACAATACAAAAATAGTGGTCAATTAACCAATACAATCACGGTATAAAAATGTCGTATTGAAAGCAGTTCCTCCGAAGTTCCAATATTTCAATCCAACGACCAACATACTACAGCAGAGAACAAACACAAAAGCTTTCTGCACCTTTTTCTCCGTCAAAGGAAGAAATGTTGAAATACCGTGACGATGAAACGCGAGTGATAGCAATAACTCTTCGGTTACATCTAATAACAACAGTATTGGATTCGCATCCCCCTCCCCGCGTTCCCCATCACGCCGCGCACGGTTTTTGTTTGAACCTCAATTTGTATGTAGATGGAAGGTCGTTGTGCGTAAATTTCCACTGAAGTACAAGAGGATTAAAATATGATTGTTTTGGGCCCGGAGACCGGGTCAGAGAGGTCGCCTCACTGTAAGGTTTGCTGACAGAAGTTTGTACTTATTTCGACCTTTTTTTGCCTTTATAGGTAATTATTTTACTAGAGGTCATTTATGAAAAAAAAATAACAGCTTTAGTAGTGAACTATAGTAGCAAGGGCCAGGAAACAATCATGATCATCATCATAGTGGCTAGGGCTATTGCCTCCGTATAGGAGACGCGAGTTCGACGTACCAATGTGTTTTAAAATTTCTAATTTAATTTATATATGTTCATTTGACGCTTTTACGATTAAGAAAAACATCGTACAAGTACGTAATAAGATCAAAAATCAAATCAAAATTGTTCACGACATTAAGGTTGTTCATATAGTATTCGTACAGTATTCTGCTTGAGTACAAGCGTGCAAACATTAGTACATAACAAACCCGTTAACCCGTAGTGCAGGTGTAGCAGACTCGTAGTAAATGCGTAGCAGACGTAACCCGTTATTGGGAGGTTCCGTGGAGCGTGGTACCACGTTGACGCGCAGATGGTGAAGGGCAGTTGGTAGAATATGGAAAAACGACACTTTGCTATGCACCGTTTATTATTGCACAAAATAATAAAGCACATAGCATACACTTTTTATATGTAGATTGCAAATATTTAATTAAGTTTATATTTCTAACAATATTTGGCAACGAGCACACGTCACAGGAGATCATGGCGGAAGAGAGAGAGGGAAGATAAAAAAAGTTCTATCATAGAGTTGCGGCAGTGTTGCCATGTCAATAAAATCAAGCTTAACCCTACATGTATGATGCTATACGCTCTATGCATACCTTAATCCAACACCCGTAGTGCAGGTGTAGCTGACTCGTAGTAAATGCGTAGCAGACGTAACCCGTAGTGCAGGTGTAGCTGACCCGTAGTAAATGCGTAGCAGACGTAACCCGTAGTGCAGGTGTAGCTGACCCGTAGTAAATGCGTAGCAGACGTAACCCGTAGTGCAGGTGTAGCAGACCCGTAGTAAATGCGTAGCAGACGTAACCCGTAGTGCAGGTGTAGCAGACCCGTAGTAAATGCGTAGCAGACGTAACCCGTAGTGCAGGTGTAGCAGACCCGTAGTAAATGCGTAGCAGACGTAACCCGTAGTGCAGGTGTAGCAGACCCGTAGTAAATGCGTAGCAGACGTAACCCGTAGTGCAGGTGTAGCTGACCCGTAGTAAATGCGTAGCAGACGTAACCCGTAGTGCAGGTGTAGCAGACCCGTAGTAAATGCGTAGCAGACGTAACCCGTAGTGCAGGTGTAGCAGACCCGTAGTAAATGCGTAGCAGACGTAACCCGTAGTGCAGGTGTAGCAGACCCGTAGTAAATGCGTAGCAGACGTAACCCGTAGTGCAGGTGTAGCAGACCCGTAGTAAATGCGTAGCAGACGTAACCCGTAGTGCAGGTGTAGCAGACCCGTAGTAAATGCGTAGCAGACGTAACCCGTAGTGCAGGTGTAGCTGACCCGTAGTAAATGCGTAGCAGACGTAACCCGTAGTGCAGGTGTAGCAGACCCGTAGTAAATGCGTAGCAGACGTAACCCGTAGTGCAGGTGTAGCAGACCCGTAGTAAATGCGTAGCAGACGTAACCCGTAGTGCAGGTGTAGCAGACCCGTAGTAAATGCGTAGCAGACGTAACCCGTAGTGCAGGTGTAGCAGACCCGTAGTAAATGCGTAGCAGACGTAACCCGTAGTGCAGGTGTAGCAGACCCGTAGTAAATGCGTAGCAGACGTAACCCGTAGTGCAGGTGTAGCAGACCCGTAGTAAATGCGTAGCAGACGTAACCCGTAGTGCAGGTGTAGCAGACCCGTAGTAAATGCGTAGCAGACGTAACCCGTAGTGCAGGTGTAGCAGACCCGTAGTAAATGCGTAGCAGACGTAACCCGTAGTGCAGGTGTAGCAGACCCGTAGTAAATGCGTAGCAGACGTAACCCGTAGTGCAGGTGTAGCAGACTCGTAGTAAATAATAAAGTACCTCAAGGATCAGTGCTAGGCCCAATACTATTTATATTATTCCTGGCATGCTACATTATATATATATGCAATAATAATACTGACATAAAATTGACAGTCTTTGTTGATGACACTAATGCCATTATATCGAGCGACAACATAAACGATTTGAATTCGAAAGTCAATTGTGCTTTGACAGTTTTTAGCAAATGGTTTGACTGTAATAATTTAAAAGTCAACTCGTAGTAAATGCGCCATGTAGTAAACGCCAAGCACATAGAGGTATCGCTACGAAATAAACGATAATAATTATAAAGTAAAAACGATTTTACTAACAACACGTATTAACGCACTAAAAAGTATACAATAATTGTAATTGAAATTTTTATTGGTGTAGTACTCTTGTAGGACTTAAAACGAAAACGTGGGGTACATGGAATAGCTATTGTAAGAAGTAGAGAACGAGGTGATAGCTGAAAAACAGCATAGCTGACGCTGTAACCTTTTCATTGTCTTACTTATTTTCATGTCTATCTGTACTACTTATTGATACAACGTATTGTTAATGTAATGACAATAAATAAATGTCTTCTAATTCTTATTAGTGCCAGGGGTTGTTATGTGTTGTCTTGAAAACTTACAAATAGTTATTATTTAGTATATTTTTTGCAGTGCAATTCAATTGTTGTGTTTTTTTATAATTGGAAAGACTTGCGTATGACCATTATTCTAGCTGATGGAAATTGATTATTAGGTGAAAGATGGACCATGCTCGCCTAGAAGATGTCTATGATTTTTTTATAAAGCGGCCACCTTCCAGCTCCATCACGACACCCTGGACGTAACGTGTGACTAAATATCTAATCAAAACAAATCCAACGGGCCCAAACACGACTAGGTAGTATTTGAGGAATTCCTGTGGCCACCTTCCGGCTCCATCATGAGACCCTGGACATTGCTTATGACTATAGATCTTGTCAAGACAAATTCAACGAGCTTAAACACGACGAGGTTGTGTTGTGTATTTTAGGAGTTTCTATGGCCACTTTTCGGCTCCATTATGAGACCCTGGACATCACGTGTGACTAAAGATCTAGTCAAAATTAATCCAACGGACTCAAACACGACTAGGTTATTTTGAGTATTTGAGGAATTCCTGTGGCCACCTTCCGGCTCCATTATGAGACCCTGGACATCACGCATGACTAAAGATCTTGTCAAGACAAATCCAACGAGCTCAAACACGATGAGGTTGTGTTGTGTATTTTAGAGTTCCTATGGCCACCTTCTGGCTCCATCATCAGACCAGCTTCATGATACCATAATATTGCATTGTCATCAAGGTTACATAAGCGAACCAAATTTCAGCACAATCGAATGACAGCACGTGCTCCAAAAATAAGCTACAAGATTCGGGCCGAACAAACAAACAAACCCACAAACAAACATACAAACAGATAGACAAGAACGCGAATTAATAAAAACGTGTTAAAAAATATCGCGCCTATGTGTAAGTCACGTGTAAATCAGCCTTCAATGTGAATATTTTCATTTTCTTTTCTTATTTTTACGTTTTTTATAAGTAAATAATTTAATCTGAAAACAAAACCTCGCGATTTGTCTCCATGCGTCTCCCGCCTGTAATCACCGTTATCGTTCCACTTATCGCCTCGATCCCCCCCTCCCTACTCGTTTCCCTCACCCCTCCCTGCTGCTATCGCTTTCACTTTATGTGCTCGCAATATTGCGCGGTGTTCAATTATTACCCTCTTATATAGAATTACATCGATCTTTAATACGACACGCCAACCGACGATTTGTCTTCAATATGAACGCTGTTTTAAAGGCGGAGAGTTTCATTGTCAATCTTATTTCTTCTTTTTTATTACTTATTTAAACTGCATTTCCATGGGCGTGAATCGTTGACGCTCCTAAAAAGTAATACATTATCATGAAACAATCAATCATTAGCAGCTCGTATACGTACCGTGAAGCTCGAGCCTACCATGAATTAGGACGATCAGGCCTAAGTCGTCCACGTTGGCCCATTCATAGCGGGTTGGTCGCTAGGGCCTAGTTCACGAAACTAGAATAGAATCATTTTATGCACAAAATAAATTAAAAATAAACTAGAAATAGAGTGTAAAGATAAGCTACCTACAGGCAACTTTAGATAATAAAAGTAAGCAGTTCCAAAAACCGCGCTGACGGTAATTAGTTGTTGAGCGGCTCGACATGTCCCGCGCTGCATTGCCGACGAGCACTTGCCCTCGCGAGTGAAAACTAATGCAATTAAAACTCACTCCAGCGGCATCTTGAACTAACTAATTGGAAATGTTAACGATTTACTCTCATCTCTCCGGTTCAACGTTATTAGCCTGTTGCATAATCCAAAGATGAATTTGCTGCTTTTATGGTTTGTGTCTATAAACTATTTTATCCATATTTTTATGTCGAATCAAAAAAGACGCCATACTACTGATTATTATAATTTCGAAAAAAAAATCTGTTACAGTTGTGGTGGGTACTCGTTTTTTAGTTACTATCATTCGTGTGCTTTTCAGAAACAAAACATAATTTGAATTGAATAGAATAGAAAACTGCTTATTAGTGTAAGCAAGTACGTTGATTCGGTACAAGAATATTATTTACTATTTTTATCTTTTGAAAAACAATATTTACATTTTATTTACAATCTTATTGGCAGACCCTGATATGAGAAGGAACAAACGCATCAAAAAGCAACACGCAGAAAAAGGAAAGTCAAAGTCAAAGTCAAATTAATTTATTTCCATAGGATGTTATTACATCACTTAGATCCGTCATTACATTTTTTTGGGTGAGTTCACTAACACAATGGCGGAATCTGTGGAGAAGAGCTCACCGAAGAAACTCCACAGTCGTCGCATCTTTTGCGTTTCCTTTTTTAAATAAAAAATTACAAAATTAATGCTAATTAAATATCGAGAAGGCCTGCCACTCAAGCAATCTATTCCCATGGACATCTGTCCTCTAAGTAATCAGATATCCTATAGTAACCTTTTTTATACAATTTCTGTTTTATAATTATTTTAAACTTGTCTAAAGGCAAGTTTTTAATATCAGTAGGGACCTTATTGTAATAGCGTATACAATTGCCTTTAAAAGAATTACTAATTTTATGTAGTCGGCTGACATAAGCAACCAACTTGTCTTTATTTCTAGTATTAAAATTGTGTATATCACTGTACTTCTGAAAATTACTCATATTTCGTTTTACATACACAAGATTGTCATAGATATATTGAGACACAAATGTCAGAATATTGATTTCTTTAAACTTTTCCCTGAGTGACACTCTAGGCCCTAATCTATAAATTGCACGAACAGCCCGTTTCTGCAGAATAAATATACTATTAGCATTCGCAGCGTGACCCCACAATAGAATACCATAGGTCATTAGACTATGAAAGTAACTAAAGTAGACTAGTCTAGCGGTGTCTACGTCGGTAAGAGCTCTAATTTTTTTAACTGCGAACGCTGCTGAACTCAGTCTGTTCGACAATTTAGTTATATGAGCATCCCATTGGAGTTTAGCGTCCAAAGTAATGCCTAAAAAGACTGTCGAATCTACAAGGTCCAATCTCTGTCCTTTAACTAATATATCTGTATTTACTGGTTTAACATTAGGTAATACAAATTTTACACATTTCGTTTTCTTTTCATTAAGTAATAAATTATTAACAGTAAACCAGTTGACTACATTAGAGATAGCATTGTTTACGTCGTCATAGTTTGACTGTTGTCTTTTAACTTTGAATATCAAATAATTATCATCAGCAAACAATACTAATCCATGTTTTTCTTCAACAAGATAAGGCAAATCATTAATATATACTAAAAACAAGAAAGGACCAAGAATTGAACCCTGCGGGACGCCCATACTTATTAAAGATCCAGGTGATCTCTTGCCATTAATATCGACCATCTGAACTCTATTCGTTAGATATGACTCTATAAGGTGAAGTGGCTGATCTTTTACACCGTAGTGGCGTAGCTTTCTGACAAGAGTGTCATGATGGACACAATCAAAAGCCTTGGATAGATCGCAGAAGACACCAATAGCACGGAAGGTGCAATAACAGGAAGATGCAATGGATTGCATCTTCCCAGGCATCAAAAACATTGTTTATAAGTTCAACACCAGCATCGGCTGTCGAACGACCCTTTGTGAAACCAAACTGGTCGATATGCATCAAGTTATTAAGATATAAATGGCCCTGTAACTGATTTAGTATTAGTCTTTCAAATATTTTACTAAGAGTCGGTAGTATCGATATAAAGAATAATAATATTTATAAAAGAATAATATTTTTCAATTAAATATTTTTTTGAAAAAATATAGAAGATACAAGTCCTGTGGAGTATCTTCCGGCCATTCTTGTCTACAGTATAGAAGATACAAGTCCTGTGGAGTATCTTCCGGCCATTCTTGTCTACAGTATAGAAGATACAAGTCCTGTGGAGTATCTTCCGGCCATTCTTGTCTACAGTATAGAAGATACAAGTCCTGTGGAGTATCTACCGGCCATTCTTGTCTACAGTGAGCGTACACTTGTAGTGAAAGTGCTCGCCAGGGATAAGCTTAATTCGAATAAGGATATTTTCATCTTTTTATTTAAAATGCATTACAGTAGATAGTAGTAGGCGGCTTTATCCACCATCAAAGGCAGCCGCTGTGCGTGTGTGCCGAGGCCAGCGAAAGACCACGCCGGACGGAACGCGCGCTTTTTATCCGCTGCGATACAGCAATGTATCGACGACAGCCTCGCTTTATCAAAAATCACATTGGAATCTCATAGTCTCATACTAAAATTCAATGTGTGCTTTAATTTTTCTGCAATCTATTTAATCTTTGTCAAAATTAAAAATACTCAGGATCGCTAATCGACTCAACTTTAAAATTACCGCCCACGACTCACGTGCACATCGACTTAATTTAAATATACCCAAGTTTGAAAAGTCTTAAAATATCTACAGTTGTGGGCATTTGGATGACTTTATTGAATCTGTATTACTTATAGAGTAGAGTGAATATCAAAATCCATTGCTGATACAACTAAAATTGTCGATAATTCAACTGCATTTCTGTGGGACCTATCCTCTGATTCATTAATGTCTATCAATTAAACAGTGATTAGATTTTCAAATACCTATACGCTCTAGGCATTGTAATTTAACTGTCTGGGTTTTTTAAGCCATACCAAGATTCATAAAATAGAATTTATTTCACATAAATGAAAATGTGGGCACCAATAAGCATAATTTATACCTACGTACTTGTTAAAGTATGGAAAGCATTATAAGACCTCTTATGATGGGTGTACGAGAGCTACTCGCCTCGTGAATACTCTCTCGAACGCCGCCCGCGCCGCCGCCGGCCCCGGAGCGAACGCGACGCGACGATGACGGCCATTGTCTCAGTACTCTTCTGTTTTTCCAAGTTTGCTTCAAGTGTGGCACTTAATTTTTCAATTGCGATCTCTATAATACAGGTGTACATTTTCCGACGCGAAACACCAAAAATGCATAATCATTTACTTTTAATCCTTATTTTATGTAAACGTAAGACATTTTTAGATCTATAAGCAACTCGATCAGTTTTGTTTAGAAATATAATAAAAAAATAACTAAACACCTTCCACAGAATTAATATCACCTCCTTCAAAAAATAAGCTTCGAATTTATTGAGAATCATTTCCTTGATTTTAATTGGGTTAAAAAAACTACTTTAAAACTTTTTATATACTAGTAAACACATATTTGTTTGAGTTTTAGTAAAAAGAGAGAAAGTTAAACAGTGATGATTTTATAGCACACAAACCAAAGATACAAAAAAAGTGGCAAAGAGGTAACTGTCCCCGACTATATACGAGTATATATGCTTTTCCAGTTCCGAATAGCCAATAAATTGAATGGCGTTGAACTTTACTTTTTTTTCCCGCGGTGAAAGTATCCACCGCAAACTGGTCAGCAGCAGAGGTTTTAGATGGACTCGACGTACTAACAATCTTAAGTTGGTAAGACGTCTATTGCAAATTCAGAGTTGTTTAAGTAAGTTTTGTTTTCAGTTTGCGAACTTGGAAGGTGTTCGAGGGGGTCAGCGGCAGAGTGGGGAGGGACGTCGGGAAGGGGGGGGGACGTCAACAACAATCAGATCGTTTAGCAGCAGCTTGCGACCCGCATTACTCCATAATTGAGTGTAATCTCGCTGAAACATACAGACAACTTCATTTTGATAAAATGTCATTCTGCCAAATTATTCATAAGCCTAAGCGTAGTAGCAACTCAGGTTGTTGAGAGCTACCGTCAGATTGGCCTCAACCTCTTCGAAACTGGTCGCTTGAGAAGTGAGAGCCAAATCATCAGCATACACGAAGTGGGAAATATTTGGACTGGACGCTGCTAGAACACTACCTTGAGGTAGACCATTTTTCTGTGACCTCCAACGATTTTTGTCTGATAGCAGGTGAACCAGAAAGCGGCGATTATGGAGTATTTCTCGGAGCACATTGACAAATTGGTAATCTCCGGTCATAGTGTCCACTTTCCACAAAAGCCGTCTCAAATTCATCGTTTCGTAGGCAGATGACATGTCGACAAATACAGCGCTAGTCACATTTCCTTTCATGTGTTGGGTGAGTTTCAGCACCTGACTGCTTCAAAACTTAGCGGGTCTGAAACCTGCTTGCTCCGGGATCAAATTCGGGTAAACAAAGCCAGTGAGGCGTATCAGCAGCAACCGCTCAAATAATTTATAAGTGTGGCACAGGAGTGAAATGGGCAGAATTTTTTTCCCGTGGGGTCATCGGCTGGTTTTTGGCTTTTGTATAGCTGTGACTTTAGATTTTGTCCAAAGTCTTGGTATAAGGGCAGATTCCAGACACTTGTTGAACATTTATAGCAGCCATGATACTGCGACGGGGCCAAGGTGTTCAATTTGCTCCACAGAGATGTTATCAACTCCGGAGGTTTTCGGTGGTGGAGGTGGGTCGTTTGTTAGTATTTGGATTGTTTATTATGCCCTTTTACTGTTATGCGTCATGTCGATGTTGGTTACAGTATTAATTTACCTACCTGCCCCGCCGACTTTCATCAATCCGCGACAGTAACTTTTCTCTGACTCGTTTAGTCTCCTCGGAAAAGGGAACATTGCAGTACAAATTCTCGTACCGCATCAACAGTTCCCCTGACTCCTTCGATAGTCCTGGGATCTAGGAAGTACAGCATCCTCTGGGGATACAGTGACGAGATACTTCAGAGACTATGTCAGCAAACCGATCGTATTCTCGAGGGGATGGTAGCACATTCAACTGACTTTGCGTACTGCTTCCAATTTGTCTTGGAGTAAGTTTAAGGGGGACCTGTAGGGGACGGAAGACTGAAATAATCTCGCACACAATGAGCCTATGTTGAGTGCGAGGAATAGGTGGGTATACGGTCTCAACGCACTAAGAACTTATATCTGAACTGGTGAAGATTAGATCTGGATTGTATCTCCTCTTCCATCGGCCACTATTAAAGGAAGCCGGTTGTTTTAGGTTATAAACCAGAGTCAAATCGTTAGATTCAGCCCATGTCTCGACCACTTGACCACAGTCGCCAAGGTCATTGTAGCCCCAGAGTGGATTATGACTGTTAAAATCATCGATTACAATTTTCACCCGTTGCTATCGTCAAATTTTGAGGGAGGGGAGAACCGGAAAGGTGTCCCGGGGGCTTACAGAGGTGACAGAGCAGTGGTCGAGGTCCACGGTAATCACTTCGATGCCATTCTGGGTCGAACATTCGGAGGATTTTACTCTTACTCCGGGAGTAACAAACACTGCGTTACCGTGTTTCGGGTGGCAAGCCTCGAAGATAAGAGTGAGTCAGCTACGTGTATCGCGTGGGGAAAAGATTCGCCAGTCAACTAGAAATAAAATTCGCTAGACTGTTGCCCAGGGTGCGCCAGCGACGTATTATCAAGCAGCAGTACTCTCACGGGAAGGCTCCTTTCATGCACACAACAACCAAAGTAACACAATTAAATGAAAATCTTACAAAATTTGCGCCAACCTCAAAACAATAATAGGTTTCTTTTTAAAATACATAATTAAAGAAAAAAGCCTCTCGCGAACATTCAGCCTCCACGAATCGATTCTTCGTTAAAATCGAGATAATTTTGTTTTTAATATTAAAAATTTACTGGCTGATAATATTTTTGATACAAATTGGTAAAAATAAATTACAATTAAATTAATTTTTTAATATTAAAATGATCCTGGCTGAAAAACCGAGCTGAATAATAATTATAGAGATAAATAAAAAGCATAAATAATTTTAAGTAAAAAATATTTTTTAACAACACTAAAACGTATAAAATAATTTTATTGAGATTTTATTGGTGTAGTACTCTTGTAGGACTTAAAACGAAAAACGTGGGGTGCATGTGGTAGAATTTGAAGCATAACCGTGTTTCTCAAAAAACTATAGATTAGAATTTAGCCCCTTTATAAAAAAATCATAGACATTTTCTAGGCGAGCGTGGTACATCTTTCACCTTATAATAAATTTCCATCAGCTAGAATAATAAAAATAATAATAATAATAATAAAAACACAACACGACGAGATTATGTTGTGTATTTTAGGAGTTTCTATGGCCACCTTCCTGCTCCATCACGACACCCTGGATATCACGTGAGACTAAATATCTAGTCAAAATGAATCCAACGGGCCCAAACACGACTAGGTTATGTTGAGGAGTTCCTGTGGCCACCTTCCGGCTTCATCATCAGACCCTGGACATTACTTATGACTAAAGATCATGTCAAGACAAATTCAGCGAGCCCAAACACGACGAGGTTGCGTTGTGTATTTTAGGAGTTTCTATGGCCACTTTTCGGCTCCATCATGAGACCCCCCTTTTTGGTGCGTTGTCATTACTGATTATCTACACATAACATATCGTGACGCGACCGTCGTGGAGTAGAATTAAATACTGATCAAAATTAATCCAAACACGACATTATGTTATTATTTTTTCAAGAGTGTACTAGTGTGCTGGATATCCTGGCTGCAGCATTAGCTCATCGTGTTGCCACCATTGCAATGTATGTAGAATCAAATACTGATCAAAATGAATCCAAACACGTCATATCTGCTATTATTTTTTCAAGAGTGTACTAAAGTGCTGGATATCCTGGCTGCAGCATCAGCTCATCGTGTTGCCACCATTGCAATGTATGTAGAATCAAATACTGATCAAAATGAATCCAAACACGTCATATCTGCTATTATTTTTTCAAGAGTGTACTAAAGTGCTGGATATCCTGGCTGCAGCATTAGCTCATCGTGTTGCCACCATTGCAATGTATGTAAAATCAAATACTGAGCAAAACGAATCCAAACACGACATATCTGCTATTATTTGTTCAAGAGTGCTAGATATCCTGGCTGCAGCATCAGACCAATAATTTCATCGTCTTGCAAAGTTATATAGCATACATGAGATTTTCAAATTTTAGGTCACACGTACGTTTAAAAGTAAAAAGTAAATACACATTATGCGTCTAAGAACCCTACCGCAGTTAACAAAAGAGCTGATGACCTTGAAACGGCTGAACCGATTTTGATGAAACATATCTAAGAACCATCGCTAGAAAACTGCTTTCAAATAAAAAAAACCGCATCCAAATCGGTTGACCCGTTTAAGAGCTACGGTGCCACAGACAGACACACAGACAGACACTCAGACGCACAGATACACAGACACACAGAGCGGTCAAACTTATAACACCCCTCTTTTTTGCGTCGGGGGTTAAAAAGAAAGCAAGCACGACATATCTGCTATTATTTTTTCAAGAGTGTACTAAAGTGCTGGATATCCTGGCTGCAGCATCAGTTCCTCCTAACGCCACCATTGCATTGTATCTAGAACCAGATACTGATAAAAAAGAAACGAAACACGACATATCTGCTATTATTTTTTCAAGAGTATACTAAAGTGCTGGATATCCTGGCTGCAGCATCAGTTCCTCCTAACGCCACCATTGCATTGTATCTAGAACCAGATACTGATAAAAAAGAAACGAAACACGACATATCTGCTATTATTTTTTCAAGAGTGTACTAAAGTGCTGGATATCCTGGCTGCAGCATCAGTTCCTCCTAACGCCACCATTGCATTGTATCTAGAACCAGATACTGATAAAAAAGAAACGAAACACGACATATCTGCTATTATTTTTTCAAGAGTATACTAAAGTGCTGGATATCCTGGCTGCAGCATCAGTTCCTCCTAACGCCACCATTGCATTGTATCTAAAACCAGATACTGATAAAAAAGAAAGCAAACACGACATATCTGCTATTATTTTTTCAAGAGTGTACTAAAGTGCTGGATATCCTGGCTGCAGCATCAGTTCCTCCTAACGCCACCATTGCATTGTATCTAGAACCAGATACTGATAAAAAAGAAAGCAAACACGACATATCTGCTATTATTTTTTCAAGAGTGTACTAAAGTGCTGGATATCCTGGCTGCAGCATCAGATCAATAATTCCATAATAATGCAAAGTTATATAGCAAACATGAGTGTTTCGAATTTTAGATCACACGATACGATACGATATGATTGAAAGTAAAAAGTAAATACACATTATGCGTCTAAGAACCCTACCGCAGTTAACAAAAGAGCTGATGACCTTGAAACAGCTGAACCGATTTTGATGAAACATGTCTAAGAACCATCGCTAGAAAACCTGCTTTTAAATTTAAAAAAAACCGCATCCAAATCAGTTGACCCGTTTAAGAGCTACGGTGCCACAGACAGACACACAGATAGACACAGACACACACACATAGCGGTCAAACTTATAACACCCCTCTTTTTTGCGTCGGGGTTCTACTGTTTACGTTAACTTATTTTATGTTAACATAATAATACCTACACAGACTCGCTTTCAATTAAACAGTAGATGAATGAACTTAGAGATCATTTTAAAAGCTCTTTTGCAATTCTACTCAACATGATAAGCTAGGATATTTTATTCAATTCTGTCCAGAGAGAAGAACTTGAAGAGACTTCATTAATTCTTCTTTCTTAGCAAGTATCTTGCTACTCGTAGCTAGACTACCGCCAGCTCAGGATTTTAATCCCTTTCTACTTGAATCGGAGCCATTGTACGTATATGTGTACCTATACATATACACTATTATGTAGATAGTGTTCATTACAAGGCATATATTGCCATGTATTGTCTATTTGCCCGAGCTGGCAATAGTGTTGGTGCGTGCGGCGCGGCCTTTCCGCAACTTATCGATTACTTGTGTTCGGCTCGCTTTTATCCGGTCATATAGTGCGGTGCAATAGTGCGATGTGCGTGCGGCGCGGCCTCTCCGCAACGTATCGATCACTGGTGTTCGGCTGGCTCTTATCCGGTCATATAGTGCGGTGCAATAGTGCGGTGCGTGCGGCGCGGCCACTCCGCAACGTATCGATCACTGGTGTTCAGCTGGCTCTTATCCGGTCATATAGTGCAGTGCAATAGTGCGGTGCGTGCGGCGCGGCCTCTCCGCAACGTATCGATCACTGGTGTTCGGCTCGCTCTTATCCGGTCATATAGTGCGGTGCAATAGTGCGGTGCGTGCGGCGCGGCCTCTCCGCAACGTATCGATTACTGGTGTTCAGCTGGCTCTTATCCGGTCATATAGTGCAGTGCAATAGTGCGGTGCAATAGTGCGGTGCGTGCGGCGCGGCCTCTCCGCAACGTATCGATCACTGGTGTTCAGCTGGCTCTTATCCGGTCATATAGTGCAGTGCAATAGTGCGGTGCAATAGTGCGGTGCGTGCGGCGCGGCCTCTCCGCAACGTATCGATCACTGGTGTTCGGCTGGCTCTTATCCGGTCATATAGTGCGGTGCAATAGTGCGGTGCGTGCGGCGCGGCCTCTCCGCAACGTATCGATTACTGGTGTTCGGCTGGCTCTTATCCGGTCATATAGTGCAGTGCAATAGTGCGGTGCGTGCGGCGCGGCCTCTCCGCAACGTATCGATTACTGGTGTTCGGCGCGCTCTTATCCGGTCATATGGTGCGGTGCAATAGTGCGGTGCATGCGGCGCGGCCTCTCCGCAACGTATCGATCACTGGTGTTCGGCTCGCTCTTATCCGGTCATATAGTGCGGTGCAATAGTGCGGTGCGTGCGGCGCGGCCTCTCCGCAACGTATCGATTACTGGTGTTCGGCTGGCTCTTATCCGGTCATATAGTGCAGTGCAATAGTGCGGTGCGTGCGGCGCGGCCTCTCCGCAACGTATCGATTACTGGTGTTCGGCGCGCTCTTATCCGGTCATATGGTGCGGTGCAATAGTGCGGTGCATGCGGCGCGGCCTCTCCGCAACGTATCGATCACTGGTGTTCGGCTCGCTCTTATCCGGTCATATAGTGCGGTGCGTGCGGCGCGGCCTCTCCGCAACGTATCGATTACTGGTGTTCAGCTGGCTCTTATCCGGTCATATAGTGCGGTGCGTGCGGCGCGGCCACTCCGCAACGTATCGATTACTGGTGTTCAGCTGGCTCTTATCCGGTCATATAGTGCGGTGCGTGCGGCGCGGCCTCTCCGCAACGTATCGATTACTGGTGTTCAGCTGGCTCTTATCCGGTCATATAGTGCGGTGCGTGCGGCGCGGCCTCTCCGCAACGTATCGATTACTGGTGTTCAGCTGGCTCTTATCCGGTCATATAGTGCGGTGCGTGCGGCGCGGCCTCTCCGCAACGTATCGATTACTGGTGTTCAGCTGGCTCTTATCCGGTCATATAGTGCAGTGCAATAGTGCGGTGCGTGCGGCGCGGCCACTCCGCAACGTATCGATTACTGGTGTTCAGCTGGCTCTTATCCGGTCATATAGTGCAGTGCAATAGTGCGGTGCGTGCGGCGCGGCCTCTCCGCAACGTATCGATTACTGGTGTTCAGCTCGCTCTTATCCGGTCATATAGTGCAGTGCAATAGTGCGGTGCGTGCGGCGCGGCCTCTCCGCAACGTATCGATTACTGGTGTCCGGCTCGCTCTTATCCGGTCATATAGTGCAGTGCAATAGTGCGGTGCGTGCGGCGCGGCCTCTCCACAACGTATCGATTACTGGTGTCCGGCTCGCTCTTATCCGGTCATATAGTGCAGTGCAATAGTGCGGTGCGTGCGGCGCAGCCACTCCGCAACGTATCGATTACTGGTGTTCAGCTGGCTCTTATCCGGTCATATAGTGCGGTGCAATAGTGCGGTGCGTGCGGCGCGGCCACTCCGCAACGTATCGATTACTGGTGTTCAGCTGGCTCTTTTCCGGTCATATAGTGCAGTGCAATAGTGCGGTGCGTGCGGCGCGGCCTCTCCGCAACGTATCGATTACTGGTGTTCAGCTCGCTCTTATCCGGTCATATAGTGCAGTGCAATAGTGCGGTGCGTGCGGCGCGGCCACTCTGCAACGTATCGATTACTGGTGTTCAGCTGGCTCTTATCCGGTCATATAGTGCGGTGCGTGCGGCGCGGCCTCTCCGCAACGTATCGATTACTGGTGTTCAGCTGGCTCTTATCCGGTCATGATTTAAATTAACTTTATTCTGGCTAAATTAGTCAACAATTTTGCTAATTGGTTAGTCAATTTTGTATATCTGTAAAATAATGTTAATTATTTTGTTTCAGCTTTGGTTTAAACAGGCCACATGAGTCGTTTAGATCGTCTTGAGGCTCACATGTTTGGTAATTATCTTTCCCTTTCCCGGAACTCAGTGGAGCGGACCTTACAAGAAGAGATAAGCAAACGACCCTAAATAACTCATTCGTTGTTCATATTAGTCCTCAACAATGGGATCAAGTCATTCCTAAATAGTAGTTTATCGCGGCGCCGCCGTCAAACGATGAAAGAAAGAAAGTAGTTTAGTAAGGTTTTATATCAACAAAATTATTACTAGTGGCTCCGTGAGCTGTAGACCTCGCGAGTACTTTTTTTTAAAAGGCTGAAAAAATCTCGATAGCGCAAACGCGAACGGATTTAATTAAACAATTAAATCCGTTCCACTGTACAGCGCCATCTGTTGATATTTACTTAGACTAAAAGATGCTTTATAACAATATTTCATTTAGTAATTGAATTTTATATTTAATTTTGTATCGTTATTATTATTATTATTTTTATTGGTTGAAAAATATTACCTTGAAAGCTGGCAACCCCCATTACTCCGTCATTTTTTTAAATTTCCAAAACTGACTCGACCAAAATAATTTGATTAATTTATTCAACCTGCTCACAAAATTTCACGAGAATCGGTTGAGAAACGCGACCTGTACAGTGGAACAAACAGACACACACACACAAACAGACATACAAAAGCAATTTTGGCCAAGCTGAAGCAGAGACGCTACGCTCGCTCGGTCAATGAAATCCTTGACTCCTTTATCACGTAGCCTCAATATAACCTGCCGTCGACGGCTATATAGCCGACGCGGCGTACCCTGGGATTAGGAGTTTGGACGGACGCCAATACCCGAGCGATGCGGCGAGTGAGGGCTCGCGGGACGCGGCGCCGTGCAGCGCTGAATCCGCTGAGTGGGGATCACGGTCACACGCAAATACATATTTGGTACTCGAGAAAGTTATAATTGACCTTGAACATCTTGTGGCGCTTCATCTTTTAAACGTTTACGAATTTCAAACTACCTTCGTAACCTACCCATGCAGCACCAGCTGTATGTATGAGAAGGAGATGTTTTCCAAATAAATATAAATAAATAAATATGTGGGGGACATCTCACACAGGGCCATCTAGGCGTGTACGGGTTACTCGAAACAATTTGACTGATAAAATGAAATACTGATTAAACTGATATAAAGAAAGGTATATTTTGACCCAAAACTTATAATAATATGAATTGATGAAATATGATAATGAGCGCGCGGAGCTTGCTTGATAGCTGATTGCGAACTGATTTAAAAAGTATAAAAAATTGCCAATAATGCGTAATTGGCTAAATTGTGCAATACTGACAATGTACGTGTAGGCTCGTACAAGGCGAAAGGATCTAAAGTGTAGTATTCAACCAACACTGAATGTAGTTAAGCACTGCGCACGAGTCCAGGCAGTTAGTTTGTTTAATCGATTGCCAACAAGGTTTAAAACAATGGTGACGATTCGGCATACGCCCAACTAAACTAAACTAAAATTAGTCCTGTCACTTTCTATCATTTTTAATTGAAAAGGGACCGAAGATCATCGGTTTCGTTTTTGTCTTTGACTTCACGACTAACTGTCAAATTTAGTCTTATTTTAGTGGCTTTTTATTCGTCATGGTGTTTAGGTAAAACAAGACTAAATTTGACAGTTAGTTGTGTAGTCAAAGACAAAAACAAAACTGATGATCCTCGGTCCCTTTTCAATAAAAATGATAGAAAGTGACAGGACTAATTTTAGTTTAGTTTAGTTGGGCGTATGCCGAATCGACACCAATACCGAACGTGACCTCCTTTAAACACAAATTAAAGGCGTATCTTCTGGAAAAGTGCTGTATGTCAGATGAATTTTGACGTAGACATATCAAATCGATGTACTTTTATATTATTATAATTGTTTTAACTTGATAATGTTTTTTGGATATTGTTATTGTTTTATTTATCACGTGTGACATAATGATGGGTTAGTGTTTTACATTTTAATGAATTTATTGTTTTTAAATTTCAATAACTTATCATTTTAACATTTTTTAATGGATTGTTATTATTATTTTTATCATCTTCTTTTCGAGTCGATTCGGCGACTAAATTTGGGAAGACCAATACTGTGACCACCAGCTCCAATTTATTAGCTTTAGACATCCCACAGCTGGCGTGGCGTGTTTTATAAAAAAAAAAAAAAAATCTTTATTATAGCTTGAAATATTTTTAGTAATAATTAGAACAAACACCATTCCTAACAAAATGATGCCTATCGTTATGACTATTCAAAAACGAAAAACAAACTTCAACATTTCACACCAGGTAATTTTAGTTTGAGCATTTCGGTCCAAGTTTTGATTGCATTAGTTCGCTCGCAATCGCGTCACCCACACAGCCGCAAACACGCCGATACTTTATGTCGGGAAAAAGTTTTGTCGAGTGAGCAGACGGAATCACGGTGCGAAAACATGTGCCAGTGAGAGGCATAAAAAAAGTTGTCGTGTTTTAGCCGCGTAGCTCGTAGCCCGTAGCGTACCACGCGGGGGGGGGGTGGAATCGCGTTTGTCGGCTGTTTCACCCCACAAAGTAAACACAACGCAGCGCGTCGCGCTCCGCTTGATTCAGTCGGTAGGCGCGTTCATTTGTGTGTGATGCGTGTAATACAATACGCATTATTTTATGCTTTAAAAAATCTTTACTGTTCAAGATACTACTACTATTTACTTAATTGTGTTTTAACCGTTAATCAACTGACTGAAAAGATGAATCAAGCCCTGTCATTGCGGTCAGTTTACTCGATGGGACACCACTCATAAAACAAAAATGCATAAAAAATTGCCAATACTGCGATCGCACCGCAGACTGCTATCGTTAAAAATGATTCTCTATGGTTTCGAATCACTTTTTGCAAGTTTTGTTATAAAACCAGGACAAGGCTAATAAAAAACCCCGTGTTTTAAAGCTATGTCGTTTGTCTCCCCCCTTCCCCCACGAGTCTGTTGTTGGTACTCTGGCAGTCTCGCTTCTTTCCCTTTGCTTCGTTTTGTTAAAGACTTTCTTTGTTTTAACTTTAATTCTTCTTAATTCTCGGTTTGACAAGGGATTAAGTAAACGGGGTGAGTTAGCCTTGTTAGTTGGTCAAAACAAAAGAGAGTGGGCAAATTGGTCCAAAAATTAAACCCACCCCCAGAGTAGACACATAGCACGTTTGAAAGAGCGTTAAAAATGGAACATTTCATTATATGGAACCGAAAAAATCGCACCCTATGAAAATGTGATATTCAGGTTTATAAAACTATTTGACGATTTCCGCGTAAATAAGGCCGCGCCCACAATAGCCACATAACACATTTGGTAGAGTGTAACATGTGTAATATTTCATTATACGGGACCGAAAAAATCGCACCCTATGAAAATGAGATATTCAGGTTTGTATAACTTTTAGTAAAATTCCGCTTAAATAAAGCCGCCCCCACAATAGCCACATAGCACATTTGAAAGAATGTAATATTCGTAACATTTCATTATATGGGACCGAAAAAATCGCACCCTATAAAAATGAGATATTCAGCTTTATATAACTTTTAGTCAAATTCCGCTTAAATAAGGCCGCCCCCACAATAGCCACATAGCACATTTGAAAAAGTGTAACATGGGTAACATTTCATTATACGGGACCGAAAAATGTTACGCACGTTACATTCTTCCAAATGTGCTATGTGGCTATTGTGGGGGTGGCCTTATTTAAGCAGAATTTGACAAAAAGTTTTAAAAACCTGAATATCTCATTTTCATAGGGTGCGATTTTTTCGGTCCCATATTATGAAATGTTACGCATGTTACACTCTTCCAAATGTGCTATGTGGCTATTGTAAGGGCGGCCTAATTTACGCGGAAATGGTCAAAAAGTTTTAAAAACCTGAATATCTCATTTTCATAGGGTGCGATTTTTTCGGTCCCATATAATGAAATGTTACGCATATTACATTCTTTCAAATGTGCTATGTGGCTATTGTGGGGGCGGCCTTATTTAAGCGGAATTTGACTAAAAGTTATACAAAGCTGAATATCTCATTTTCATAGGGTGGGATTTTTTTGGTCCCATATAATGAAATGTTACGCATGTAACACTCTTTCAAAGGTGCTATGTGGCTATTGTGGGGGCGGCCTTATTTACTCAGAAATTATCAAAAATGATTTTAATATTGTAATTTTTATAGGGTGAAATATCCATGTTAATTGATTAAAATGAAAAATTCACATAACTTCGCTTTTTATTTAATTACATTTTCTTCAAAAATCCTAAAATAGAGATTTTTTTTTTTATTTGTGCTATATCTCACTAACAACAGTTTAGATTTCAAATATAGTTAACACACATTATAATTAGGATGCATTAAGTCATTTGGCAGTACAGTTAATTTTGGACCGAGGCCCTTTGATTTCTGCCCACTCTCCTTTCAGTTGAATTTGATCAGTTTTTGTGTTTTAAAAATTACATTCGTTATTTATTTATTTATTTATTAATAATAGGAAGACCAACAGCTAAAGTTAACTTAATAGTAAATACAGTAGTACCAAGAAGCCATTTACAGGTCTCCACATGTAGGTGCCAGAACATAAAAAACACATAAGGTCATACACTCATAGGCCTGAATCCTAGCTCGCAAACAGATTGTTCAGTTACAAAAAAATTGTCTATTTAGCAGACGTCTCGCCGAATCGGAACCAGTGTTAAACAGATCCAGGTCAAATTCTTGGTTTGGTCACAGTTTATTAAAATTGCTGCTTGCACGCAAAAGAAATTAATTTTGACGGTAGTTCGTAGACACTGAGGGAAGATGGATGGGAGCGCTATTACATAAGGTCAGTCTCGGTTCGGACAAAAATTTTTGAAAGTAGATCTGGGCAATCAATTTTGTTGTGTTTGTGGTGATTTTAAGTAAATAAGATAGATCCGCAATTTCTCTTCTCATAGAGAGTGGGAGAATGTGGTGTTTTTTGCAGGTCCGAATAATTATTAGAGTGATACGGTTGCTTCGTCCGAAAACACAGGTGCCGAATAAACTTTTTCTGAATCATTTCAATTTGCTCAATGTACTTAACATACATGGGACTCCATACCTGCGACGCATATTCCAATGTACTACGAACAAAACAACAATATAGAATTTTAAGGGTCTTGACTTGAGAGAAATCCCCAGAGGAACGCAGCACGAATCCCAGGGCTCTATATGCTTTGGTCACCATGCTGTTAATGTGGGCGTCATATAATAGCTTGGAATCATGCAGAACCCCAAGATCCCTGATACATGTATCACGTTGCAATGTAGTGCCCTTAAGTGAGTAGTTATAATTTAGTACAATACGTTTCCGGCTGAAAGAGACTACACAACACTTAGAGTGATTAAGGTCCAAAAGGTTTTCCGCACAGTAGTTCTGAAGACGAACAAGGTCCGCCTGCAGGGATTCTGCGTCAGCCATACACGAAACCTTGGCAAATACTTTCATATCATCAGCGAAACACAAGAGTTTAGAAGATTTGAGACACAAATTGATATCGTTTACAAAAATTACAAACAGTAAGGGACCCAGCAAAGATCCCTGCGGGATACCGCTAGGGATGGGAACCCATCCAGAGATATAATTTTTGACGACCACAGCCTGAGATCTATTAGAGATATAGGACGAGAACCATCTTAGAAGATTACCCCTAATTCCTATTTTTAACCGACTTCAAAAAAGGAGGAGGTTCTCAATTCGTCTGTATTTTTTTTTTTTTTTTATGTATGTTATTAGATATCTCCGCCAATTGTTAACCGATTTTAATAATTCTTTTTTCATTCGATAGGATTTACTCTCGAGGTGGTCCCATATTAATTTCGTTAAGATCTGATGGTGGAACATGAGGTAAAACTTGGAAATTCCTCAATGGAATGTAGCATTCGCGTCGTTATTCGTCTATTCTTTTAGTCATATCTCAGTCAGTTTTCAACCGATTTTGATGATTCTTTTTTCATACGATAGAACGTGCTTTAGAAATAGATCCATACCAATTTTGTTAAAATCTGATGATGGAATAAGAGATAAAAGCGGAAACTCCTCAACCAGTGATAGCAACATGCATCGCGCGCGATACTGTTTGTGGTGGAATGTTGCTAGGCAACGAAATAAATTTGTTTTGTCAGTTTGCTGAAAATCTACGTTTCCCTTGTTCCATTTATTCGATTTTATCACATTATTGGCGACCGTGACAGGACAAGAACCTGCAATCTTCGGATATTGTATTGGAAATCACAAATAATTTAGCTTCTATGGCCGAGTGGTCGAGTGTTTTAATCTTTTTACGGAGGTTTCGGGTTTGAATCCCGGTGAAGACACTCTTAAACGAAAATGTCCTTATGAGACTTTCTCCAGTTTAGTTGGGACATTGCTGCCTGAATCACCCGATTGTCTGAAAAGAAAGATTACTCCGTGTTTCGGAAGGCACGTTAAGCCGTGTGTCTCGGCTCTAATATCTACAGAAGGCGACGTTACTCGAGTTAAGTCAGTGGGTTTTGACAAGGGCCCAGTACTATATAAACTGTGTAACAGGGTGTGTGAGGTTGGTTGTCGACCTTACAATCCACAATATGAAGAAAAAGAAGAATCCAGCCTACGTTCACTATCTGTAATCAACTAACGATAGACTTTCAAGATACCATCTCAAACCTGAAACTCCTTACGAATAGCCCAAGTATCGGGGTAAACTGTAAGCTTAAGGGAAGAATCGTGCTCGTCCATACAAAAAAAAAACGTTTTTCCACTTCTATATATATTTTCCAATCTCCATGATGTTTTAGTATGTTATTGACACAATGAATGACTAGGTTTATAGTTTTTGCTTTTTTCAAAATTCGCAATAGATTCAAACTTATATAGGCACCTCAAGTAACGTATTTTTTTTTATTAAAACTGTGTCAAAGTGATTTGTTGAAATTTAGTAATTGAAAACCGTTTTCTCCCGTAGTGGGAATTTCATCAAGAAAAGTATCTATTGTCGGCGAGCTGCAACGCTCTCGCTCTCTCTCTCCTGGGGGTATGAGCGCACGAGCGATAGCAAATGTTTTCCTAAATACCTATTTCGTTAGGATCGCGAAGCTATTCTTTCCTCTTAGCATTGTCAGTTTAGTGGCCAGCTGGACTACCAAATGACCTCTTACTTCGTAGCCTCTTACCCAGTTTAACTTATGTTATTTTAGAAACTATTATATAAACAACTAAACGCGGTTGCAAAGCACGAAAGACGCAGTCTAAACTAAGCAAATACCAAAAATATAATATCTTTGTACTGAAACTGTTAAATAACAAAACCTAGCTTTGGATAATGAAGAAAAATAATAGAAAATGTGTCGCGGTTAGGATTTATTACTTACATAAAATATATTAAATAAAACACTGAAAATCATAAAATAAAAATAATTTTAACAAATTGCCTTATATGGTTATCTCCACTAAAAAGTAACAAATAATATAACATTCCAGATGGAACATGAAAAAAAATATTGCCAATATCCTCAATTAAATAGATAGGTAGTGTATTAAGTAAATATTTAGAATTTTGTACTTCCTTTTGGAGTCGGTGCCAGCCAAAAAATCGTCGATTAGTCGTGGGCAACTGTTTTAAGTCGTCGTCGTCGTTAAGTCAGTACATATTTCTATATGACTATCAATAAAATTCTTTGATAGTCTATAGCGTCCACTACACTACTCGCGAAGTTGATCGAAGTAAGCCGAGGACGAGAGTATAGAGAGGCACTTCGTGCAACTTCGGGCTTCACTTTTACACCAATTTGACACTTCGTGAGACTTCGTCGAAGAACTTCGGACGAGAGTGTAGTGGGCGCTTATGATATAAATGTTTTGTTGTGCTGCGCGGGATGCAATGCCGCACCCGACCAAACGCAGGGATAACGACAGGAGCGACTACCAAGAAAGTCCGGGTAGGTTTCATTCGATAAATAATTAATACTCGTAGTTTCGTCATCTTCAATTTTTGGCTGGCACCGACTCCAAAAGGAAGTACAAAATTCTAAATATTTACTTAATACACTACCTATCTATTTAATTGAGGATATTGGCAATATTTTTTTTCATGTTCCATCTGGAATGTTATATTATTTGTTACTTTTTAGTGGAGATAACCATATAAGGCAATTTGAAGGAGGTTTCTATTTTTTTGTTAAAATTATTTTATCATTGTAATAAAATTATTATGCAAGTTCTGACTGTTGACAACTGACTTTACCAACCCTAATCAAAGTTATTGAGCCACTAAAGGCCTCTAACTGCATAACGCTCCTTCTTTAAAGTGAAATTATTGTATTTTTCGGACAATCATGTGATTCAGCTTTTAAAATATCCTTAAAACTTTGACAGTCCCACAAATTGTTATTATCCAGTGTTTGTGACATTTGAACCTGGAACCTCCGAAACGAGAGCTGATTTCTCTACCGCCCGGAAACGGAGGCTATTCTTTAAATTCACTATGTAATAGTATATTCATACCAAAAAAAACTATACTCAATTCCACGAAATCACATAATTATGTTATCGCTTATTGCTACAATAGCCAAATGTATTCCTTCCAAAGTTTTTTCTTTTTTTTTGTTATAACAATTTCCTTTCCTCCCTAACAGTAATTTTCTTCCTTTTTTTCATAAATATTTAGTTATTTTGTCATATCAACAAATCGATACTACAACCCGCAAGACATACGCACACAATAAACGGAATGTGTGTGAGGGTAATGAAGCTGTCATAGTTTGAGTTTCATGGCGCGCTGAGTCGCGGCCGAGCGAGTTGGCGCGGCGAGAAAGGCCGAGTCACCGTCTTTGGCGCGAGCGAGGACCCGGGGGGGGCACTGTGCGGGGGGGCATTGATTGTCACCCGCGCCCGCCCCAAGACCCCCTCCCCCCCGCACTATGCGGACTGGGACAAGGCCGCACTAGGGCCCACACTGCTGCCAATGCACCGTTTGGGGCGAAGGTCCTAAAAATTTAATAGTTACATTTAATATAATGTTTTTTAACAAATATACGCTGGTGATTTTCTGGTCTGCAAACTTATAGAGCACAAATTGCGGTATTCAACAAAAGAAACGACGTGTCCTAATTAACTGTGTACATTTTTTTTAAGTTTCTTTTTCTACGCTACACAAATGCAAAACCTGGCACATCAACCTCACAAATTGCTTAATAATAATTTAATGCTTGCAATATAAAAAAGAAATTAAGCTGTACTAAAACATATCAGTGTCGTTTTGCCAGACGAGCGCTTTAAAGCGGCGTGAGTCGATGTCGCTGTAATCACCGTTATCGGCCGCCGCCGCGCGCCGGTTGCCGCGCGGTATCACTACATTACCCGCGCCGCCGCCCCGGTCCGCGGTTATCGCCCGCTTTACAGCCGCGGCCGCGAGATACTGCGCTCGCTCAATTACTACATTCCCATACGCATCAATACCGTGCCTTTACGACGCGACGCGACGCCTACCTGATAGTGAATTGCCTTTGCGCGAGTAGTCTCAAAGGGAGTGTATTTTTATTTCACTCAAAATGAATACGTGAAGGAGGCATTAATATTTGAAACTGAACAAATTTCTTCAGACAAATTAGAACTTTGTTACTTTAATGCTGAAAATAATATTCGCTTGAGCGTTCTCTTTTTTACGTGATACGTATATTTTTAACCGACTACGGCGAAGCAAAAAGGAGGATTATGAATTGATTTTAGCCACTATGTATATTTGTATGTATGTATGTCTGTTCCCACATATCTCCTAAACTGTCTATCATAATTGAACAAATGAGGTATCGTTAGAAGCGTCTTAATTGTCCGCTGGTTACAGGCTATGTGACGTCATACTAAATTCAATATGGCACCCTCTAGAGGACATTAAGTACAATATACCCTACCATGTATAGTACCCTAAAAGTGCCAGGCAAGGTAGTATATATGCGACCACGGCTATCCTCTGAACATCACTAATATCTATGCGTTAAGTCAAAACATAATTATTTAAGTTGTTTACTTATAGATAGATAAATAGATAGATGCGCGCCGCAGCTATACGTAATTTGTGGATATAACGTGTATTTTGGGTGACAGTACAGGCAGATTAGGCTTATAACTAAAAACAATAAAAGTTGATTTAAATGTACCGCACCCATAAAAAGGCCCCAACTCAGCATAATGCTATGACCCGTTTAACGCGTCACAGCGCTGTTATTATTAGAAATTAAACATTTAATTGAATAACTAATAAATAGATAGGTAAGAGTTTGAAGATATTTTCTTGTTTCATGCCTTTTAGAGCTCGTTTTTTTCCGTTCTGTAGTCGGGTTTTAGTTTTTAAACTTAATTTTATTATTACGTTAGCGTTTTTGCATCGTTCGCCCCGCAGCGGCTTTCAGCGCTGCAGCGAGCTCGGTCGGAGTGACTCTATAATTTATTTACCAAAAACGAAATACTTACTCATACTGCTTTTATACAACACCGGATTGTGGCAAAGAGCAAAATGACGGAGAAACAAAATGTTAATGCTGGAGCGTGAATATTATTAAGCCAGTGGTCACTTTTCATTGCTAGTAAAAACTTTTTGAACTTGCTTGAAGCTAAAATAAGAAATATGTAGCTATAACTAAATGTTTGTTAAAGTATGCCTAGTTAAAAAACAATTACCACTGTTGGAGTCGAGCCAAAAGCACGAAATATTACCATAAACGCCGCTCGGCGAAGAAATCACGAGTTGTTTAAGGATTCGATAGCAGACAGCCACCGCCCGGCGCCCGGGAGCCCGCGTCATCCCATCATTGTTTAAGGATTCGATAGCAGACAGCCACCGCCCGGCGCCCGGGAGCCCGCGTCATCCCATCATTGTTTAAGGATTCTATAGCAGACAGCCACCGCCCGGCGCCCGGGAGCCCGCGTCATCCCATCATTGTTTAAGGATTCGATAGCAGACAGCCACCGCCCAGCGCCCGGGAGCCCGCGTCATCCCATCATTGTTTAAGGATTCTATAGCAGACAGCCACCGCCCGGCGCCCGGGAGCCCGCGTCATCCCATCATTGTTTAAGGATTCGATAGCAGACAGCCACCGCCCGGCGCCCGGGAGCCCGCGTCATCCCATCATTGTTTAAGGATTCTATAGCAGACAGCCACCGCCCGGCGCCCGGGAGCCCGCGTCATCCCATCATTGTTTAAGGATTCGATAGCAGACAGCCACCGCCCGGCACCCGGGAGCCCGCGTCATCCCAACATTGTTTAAGGATTCGATAGCAGACAGCCACCGCCCGGCGCCCGGAGCCCGCGTCATCCCATCATTGTTTAAGGATTCGATAGCAGACAGCCACCGCCCGGCGCCCGGGAGCACGCGTCATCCCATCATTGTTTAAGGATTCGATAGCAGACAGCCACCGCCCAGCGCCCGGGAGCCCGCGTCATCCCATCATTGTTTAAGGATTCGATAGCAGACAGCCACCGCCCGGCGCCCGGGAGCCCGTGTCATCCCATCATTGTTTAAGGATTCGATAGCAGACAGCCACCGCCCGGCGCCCGGGAGCCCGCGTCATTCCATCATTGTTTGATCAATTCATTATTTATATGAAAATCTACGACCAAAGACGTTATATCAAAATGAAAATTGATGATCAAACAAAAATTTTCAAGGTTCGCTGCGACCGTGATGAGAAAAGATACAAAGGACCTCTTTGATGAAAAACCAATATTGATTATAAATAAACAACTACATGATTTTGCCATAGTCCCTTGCATCGGAGCGCCATATTCATAGAAATGAACACAAATTACACCTGGACCGATATTCCTCGAAATATATATTTATTATATTGTTATATATTCTGAAAATCGAACACGAAACTTTTTGCTTAGAAAGAAAATACACTTTTAAATCAAAATTCAAACACTTTATTATTCCATAGGATGTTGTTATTTTTTTGGCTGTATGATCGTCAATATACGAGAAAAAGTAGCTGCTATCAGTCTCGTATGGCGTACCATTGACACACTATCTCAGTCGATATATTACTAGTAAAGGGAAAGTTGTTACAGAGAGTGTGATGTAGTATCTGCGGTAAGTATGGGCGCTCATTTGTAAACGGCTTGCTTCGTGGTGGAACATCTCGGGTCGTGTCAGCCTGGCGATAGCGCAGTGTCTACTGCGCGCTTTGTCACTCGCTATCGCCCACTGAGTATAGAGTTGCTTTCGCCAACACGTAATGGACCGACGGAAGATGATAGAGACATGCCATGAATGCTACATCAAACTTAAGAGTCGGTTCAAGTTATAACTATTACGAAACAGAATATGAAAAAAATGGTCTATCACTGAAAGTTTAGTGGTAACGACACGTTGGAGGTGCGTGAGTTGAACTTGGCCCAAACCGTTTTTTGGAAAAGTACTACATCTCCATCGTTTTCTTCCCGTCAATTTTCCCGTAACGTCGAGCGCTCGCTCACCGTGAGAATAATTGAATTGTAATGAGGTGCTTGTCACGGAAATTTTTTCTCTGGTGCATGAAGAAGTATTCGTTTCGCATTTTCTACCATATACAAGTTCAAATGGAGTGAACTTCGTTTCCGAGTGAACTGAAGTATTAAAAGAAAAACTCCAATATGGTAGCCAGGAACTCCATGTCTCCGGATGTCTTTCCGTCTGTATGCGTAAGAAAGCAGCCAAATGCTTATGTGTATTTTCTAAAGCGCCTATACTCTGGTGGTGATAGGCTGTGGAGTTAAGTTGTTCAATATTAAGTAACTTACTTACCTCTTTGAAGGTCGTGGATAGAAACTCCGTACCCCTGTCTGTAGCTATCTGCTTCGGTACGCCATTCCTAAGTATAAAATTACTAACAAAGACTTGAGCAACCTCTTCACTTTTCTTTGTAAACAATGGATAGGCCTCTACGTACTTACTTAATTCACATTGAATTGTTAGTATATATGAATAATTTTTACTATCAATATCTAGAGGTCCTACTAAGTCTAAAAATATTTTCTCGAATGCGAAAGTAGCAGTAGTAGTGATAACCATTGGCTCTTTTACTGGAATTGTGTATTTATATTTCTGACATTTTTCACAACTTTTAACGAATTTCCTCACGTCGTTTTCCATACCCGGCCAAAAGTAATACTTCTTAACATTATTATACATCCTTCTCATGCCCGCGTGGCCACTAGTGGGCAGGAGATGAAAGTCATTCAGTATTACTCTTCGTTGGTCTTTGTCCTCTACTCGAATTACGTCTTTTAATATACTTAGTCTTAACTTTGTAGTATCTTTCTGGTTAACAAATTCCTTCATCAATTTTTCTACAAATATATTATTATTCCTATTCTTCAATATGTATATAACGTCGACATTTATTTTCTTACAAAATTCATCTAGTTCTTTCACAAATTCGCATGGCGATAGTTGCGATGAAGAATCTAGATATTTTACATAAATTATATTATTTTTTGAATCATAAAGAAATATTTCATTTTCTAACTCTATCAAGTTTTCCTTTCGTTTTTTATTTAATTCTTGCTTTGTAATAAACTTTAACTCTACTGTCTCCTGTGGCTTACTATGTGTTTCCACGATTTTCGGTTGATCAGGCCGATCATCTTGAGAACGCATAGTTTGCCTGGAAGTAGTATAAGCCTTCCTATACTGTGATCGCGTCATTACATTTATCTGCTCATTTATATCCTTCAACTCTTTACAAGTAATATAAACCCTTGACAAAGCATCAGCCGGTGCGTTATCTGATCCCCTGACATACTCTATATTAAAATCATATTCTTCGAGCGCTAGTCTGAATTTTAGTAAGCGGCTGGAAGGATCGCGCATTCCAAACAAATACACTAACGGCTTATGATCCGTACGAATATGAAAAGTACGTCCATATAGATACGGTCGAAAGTGCTTTATGGCCCAAACAATGGCGAGAAGTTCCTTTTCAATTGTTGGATAATTTGATTCTGCTTTATTCAAAGTTCTACTTGCAAATGCTACTGGTCGGTTGTCTTTATTACTCAGAACTGCTCCTAAAGCAAAACCAGAAGCATCTGTTTGTAGAATGAATGTATTATTTTCTGTTAAATCCGGATATTGTAATACAGGTGGCGTTGATATTTTTTCTTTAAGAAGTTGGAAAGATTTTTGGCATTTTTCATCCCATTCAAATGGTACATTTTTACGTGTAAGGTGATTTAATGGTAATACTATCGCTGCAAAATTCCGAATAAATTTTCTATAATAGTTTGTAAATGCCACAAATCTTTTTACTTCGTCGGTACTTGTTGGAGTCGGATAGTTTTTAATAGCAATAATTTTCTCCGGATCAGGTAACACACCGTCGCTTGATACTACGTGCCCTAGATACAAAATTTCCTTCTTTAAAAATTCGCACTTATCTGGATTTAACTTCAAATTCACTTTACGTATTCTTTTAAAAACATCCATTAAATTTTTGTTGTGGTCATTTAAATTTTTACCAAATACTATCAAATCGTCCAAATAAATTAAACACTTTTCATACGTTAATCCAGACATTGCTAAATTCATCATTCTAGAAAAAGAATTGGGACTAGTCTTAAGACCCATGGGCATCCGCGTCATCTGATATTGCCCAGATGAAAATGCAGTGTACTTCCTACTATCCGGGTCAAGGTCACATTGATAATATCCATTCGCTAAATCCAAGTGTGTGAAATATATACAGCCTGATAGTGAATCTATAATTTCCGTTATATTGGGGAGTGGGAATTTATCGTCTTGTATGCAATTGTTTAATTTTCTATAGTCAATTACAACACGCCATTTTTTTTCGCAATTTTTCTCTGATTTTTTCGGAACTATCAATAGTGGACTTGACCATTCGCTCGAACACTTCTCTATTATACCTTCCTGCAACATTTTGTCTAATTGATTGTTAATTATATCTTTCTGCGCATGAGGCAATCTATATGGTTTTGTATAGACGGGAATAGTATCAGGTTTCAAAGAGATAGTATGTTTATAAATATTCGTGGTAGTCAAGATATCTCCCGGTAAATAAAATATATCCGAAAACTTAGCACATAAGTTTTCGATAGATATCTGTTCCTCTTTGTTTAGTTTTCCTAACTTTAAGTATGTAAATAATGTCTTAATTCGATTTGCATTTACGGAATTACATTTTTCAAAAGTACAAATATCATAATCACTTGCTTTGTGTATATCTATTTTGATGTCGCTTAAATTTATTTCATTCTCAGTAGTATTTAGAATTCTCACTGGTATTTTTCCATTTACTGGACAAACAAGAGCACTAGCCAAAAATATGCCTTCTTGTAGCTCTGACGAACATATTATACAGTCTTCTTGCAAGTTTGTTGCTATCCAATGAACTGATTCTGTCCTTGACGGAAGTGTAAAATGTCTTTTACCATTTTGTAACGGTAAACAGATTGCATTGTCATTAATAATTAATGTCAAATTTCTAGTTTGTAAGTTAATTAAAGCTTTATATTTCAAAAGAAAATCCTGACCTATAATTCCATCATATTGACATGGCAAGTCGTCAAATATAAAAAACTTATGTTCAAACATGTGACCATTTTGCATTAATTCTAAATAAGCATATCCGATTGCTTGTGTTTTACCTCCAATTCCATTTATAATTAATTCTTGCTTATAAACCGGTATATCTAATTCCAAAGCATTCCGCAACTTTAATGCGCTAATCGACGCGCCGGTGTCAACTAACAACAATTGTTTTTTGTTACGTACATTAAAATTCACAGAACAAGTGTTGTTACTTGCAAAAATATATTCTGAATTATTGTTATTCACGAAAAAACTGATTTGGTGCAACTTTTTCCTCTTCTTCGTTCATATAGATACGTTCCCTACGGTATCCATTGTTTACACGAGAAGTGAACCTACCTCGATTAGCTCGACCACCTCGTCCTTGATTTGGGTCTCTGTAACCACCTCTGCCAGTAGCTCTGGTCGCAGAACCGTAAGCGCGCCATTGGTGTAGCGGCGGCGGCGGCGGGGGCGGTGGTGGTGGCGGCCTGTGTCTGTGAAACGCGTACGATGACCCTCTAAAAGAACCGCGTCCTCGAACGTAGCCTCTGCCAAAATTATGATGTTTCCTGTTATTAAAAACAAATACATCACTAGATGTAGTCACCAAACTCGTCTCTTCATCCTTCGCTCCTTGTACAGCATCCTTTAAAGAGTCATAATCACGAGCTGCAATAATCGTGCTGATTCGACGATTGCGCAAACCATCTGCAAATCTTTTGACGGCTTGTTTTTCGTTTATAGTTTTTAAAATATTGTAAGCATTTGTGTTTCCATCTGATTGCGCAATTGTTAAATCAACAAACATTTTAGACAATTGTTGACCAAAATCGTCTATAGATGTTTCACCTTGCCTAAGTGTCTGCATTTTATTTTGTATAGCAGTGGCTGATTTCTTAGGTAGCATATTTTTTCTCATATCAATTATTAGGTCTTGTACGGTGGCATACGACGTGCATAATTTTAACTTTGCAATTTGAGTCAACCTATTCTTTAATACAAAGTTAATAAGGTTTTGTTTCGACTCAGCTTTTAAGGTAGTCTCATAGTATTCTATGGAATCGATAAGTTGTTGTATAACAATCTCATCATCGGTCATTACCGGTATTAAAGATAACGCGACTTTTAAATCGAAATCACCCATTTTGGAGTTTTTACTGCTCTCAGAGTTCTCACCGTTATTTGATCTTGTATACGATTTACTACAAAACTCCTCTATCTGTTTGTAAACTAACTTTATCTTATCACAAAATTCTTGAACATCTGACAAACTTTTCCCTTTTAACTCCTTACGTTCTACCTGTTCATGTAACTCTTTTGTAAATTTAATATAGTCTACATATATTAAAGAAGCCTCTTCCAATTTTTCTTTTAGTAAATCTGGCTTTCGTCGTTCATAGGAAAGCTTTACTAAATTATCTTTTATCTTTACTAAATTAGAATAGACTTCTTCCAATCTACTTGTCATATCAGCATACTTATTATCCTATGATTATGTAAACTCCAATTATATAAAAAATAAAAAAAAAATCATACACTAAATCATACTCACTTATATGTTATTTTTAAAAATAGGTTTTTATGATTATTAATATTACTATTTTGTTTTTTATTTTATAATCTTATATTCTACGTACTTATTATTATTTATTTATTTTTGAAAAAAAGCTCATATTATTTTATTTTCCGCACTTCACTGCACTGCACATCACTTCACTTCTTTTTTTTTATATACACGCGTTTTAATTTACGTTTTTGTTATTTACGTGGTTTTGTTTTTTTTACGATTTGAAGATATGTCCCATTGCCGTAGACCTACTTATCTCCCGAAGATCCTGGTTGATTGGCAGACTCACATCTGCGGCAGCGTGATTCACGTTGATCCCGAATGAAAGAACGGCGTAGGTTGTATCGTACAATCAAATCATTTGACCAACTGGTATGGCACTTCTTGTATAGTTTGTAGCAGCATAACAGGAATCCAATTGCCAATAAAGTACAAATTACCATCATCACGATACTAATGGCTGATAGGTGATATTTCATCTCATGAAATGTAGCATCGTTTTTTCCTCCAACAGCATTCTGATTGATGAAAACATCTTCTTTTTCGACTTTTGATTGGCACATCGTTAGTCCTTGGCGTCAAATACTCCCTTATGAAAACTAAAATTTTAAAATAAAACCTCCCTTGGTTTCTTCCGAACACACGTCAATCGCGGTATAAAAATCAAAGCATTCCCACGGTACAATCATCGCTACGCGAACCCGACACCTCATCCTGGCAGGGTCGCCATGTGGAGCGGGACGTTAGGGAAACAAGTAAACACTGCGAGTGCTGACAACAGACTACTTTTATTAATTAATAACCTAGCTTATAAGTACATTAGACGCTTAACATAAGACAATAAACTTACTCCTTACATTTTAATGTCAAATTAATGTCCTTTGAAATTATAATTTTTTACATTTAGTTATTTATTTTATGTGCCTTTCCATTTGAAAAAGGTATCTAATTAACAAAAAGATGTAAGTTAACGGAATTATGTTGACAATATTTTTATATTATATTGTTGCATATATATACCTATATTATCCTCGGCTTTTTTTTATAAGATCTTACTTTTTAGGTCCTAACACTGTATGTAGCCCAGCAGCCGCCACGTTAGGTCCGCAGCCGCTCGTCACACGATGATAGGTAGTAGAATGAAGGTAGTAGCGTGGCAAAGAACAGGGTCCAGTCCAAATTAGTTGCACAAATAGTTTATTAGTAAAAGAATAGTTACACTTTAAACAACCACTGTCAATTAAAAACAATAAAATTATATGGTGGTCCGGATAGTAAAAATAGTAACCATTTTTCGACGTCAAAGCTAGCTAGTGAAAGGACAAGTGTGTCCCTGGTTGGCATGTTCACTACAAGTGTACGCCTTTTATGGAGAAAAACGGTTAGAAGAAACTCCACAGGACTTGTATCTTTTGTAATTTTCTTTTTAATAAAAATAAAATATTGCTTACAATAGTCAATACACATTGTTAATGTTTACTGTGCCATGCTGGACCATCCGAACACCAAGTCTCTTTGTCATTCAAATAATCATCTAGCTTTAATACAAAGCGTCTGTTTTACACAATTCTTAAACCTTTTTTCTGGTAAAACTAAGATCTCATCAGGTATTTTGTTATAGTAGTGCACTAGGGTCTCGTTCTCGGGTTCCCGTTCCCGGGAATTTAAATTACGTTTAAAAAGTTAAAATAACTGTTTTATGAACAGCGTTTTATATTAAAACAAGCAAATATGAATGACACAGTGACTGCAAATTGTAGCAGAGCAAATAAAACATAGCTTTTTAGAGCGTTTTCATTATTCGAACAGGTAAAAACAAAAGATTGCCAATTGAGGTGGCCACAAACAAACAGTCAGAATACAGTTTTATAATCAAAATTACTTGGAGTTCCTAATTCGAATTCTAAATTTAACAACTTTCTTAGCTTTACATTTAAATTTATAGTTTTTAGTTTAGGGTAACTATATACGACATAAAATTTACATCGCTTTGTTCCTGCCGTGAAGTGAGTGATAATAATCGTCAAACTGAACAACTTTTTGCGAAAAAAAAAATCCTGCGACTAAAAAATTTTTGGTCTCTCCATACAAAGTGAGACTCCCGACCGATCCATTTTGTATGAAGAGCACAAAAATATTTTTGTCGCAGGATTTATTTATTTTTTTGTGAAAAGTTGTTCAGTTTGACGGGTACTATCGCTACACGGCGGGAACAAAACGACGTAAATTTCATGCTGTATCCTAAACTAAAAATTATAAATTTAAATGTAAAGCTAAGTAAGTTGTTAAATTTAGAATTTGAAATAAGAATTTCAAGTCATTTTGATTATAAAAGTGTATTCTGACTGAAAAGATGCTGTTACGATGTAATTAAAAAATTAAGACTGTTTTACGAATAATGAAAATGACCCTTTTTAAATTATTGCTCCCTTATATAAAAAAATTACAAAATTTCCCGATCCCGGGAATTCCCGGGAATTATAGATAATTTTTACCGGTCCCGAGAATGTGAAAAACCCGGGAATCCCGAAACCCTATAGTGCATACAGAGCCCCACAAATGAAGCGCAAGCTTTAGCAACTCCACAGTGATGATTAACTAGTTTATTCTTATTTCTAGTATTACGACCGTGAATGTCAGAATATTTACGAAATTCATGGATATTTTTCCTACTGTTTGCAAAATGAAGACAGTGTCAATCAGCCGCTCGGCCCTAAGCTAAGCCTCACTGATAAAGAAGATATGGACCCTATTGTAGTTTTGCGTCAATAGTTATTCATAAGAAAACTGTACTGTCTACCAGATCAAGCCGTTCATTATTCAATGCCATTTGTCCCTCACAGCTTTTCACGTTGGGTAAAGAAAAAATTATACATTTAGTTTTTTTCGTATTTAAGACCAAGTTATTAAAAGTAAACCAATCGTGAATTAGTTTAAGAGTATTATTAATATCATCATATTATTGAGGTGTCCCCCTACTTATTTTGAAAATGAGAGAAGTGCCGTCTACGTTAGACAGATTTTTAACTACACAAAATAGAAAAGGGCCTAAAATATATCCCTGCGGCACTCCCATTTTTACCAAGGACCCCTGCGATCTTGATCCATTTACATGTACTTTCTGAATTTTATGTTCCAAATAAGATTTAAGAAGTTTGAGTGCATTATTTTTGACTCCGTAATGTTTTAATTTAAATATTAAGGTATTCTCATCGTGAGATGGACTCAATCAATTGCTTTTGAAAGATCTCAAAAAACTCCTATAGCATCGCAGAAATCTTCCCATGCTTTAAAAATAAGGTTTCCTCCGTTATTTTTTTTTCTATAGCCTGTGGTTGTTATGGGTATGTAACTATCGGTTGGATTTATTAATAGGCACGCGAATGTGTGTGTGTGTGTGTGTGTGTGTGCATTGAACGGTGCAAACAAAGTGGCGGAACTGGGCGGAAGTGCAGCGCGGTGGATGCAAATCACTGCCGCCGACCGCCGCTGTCCGCCGCCGCCGGCCAAGGTTGCCAGACCAACTGCAATTTTACACTCGAGTGACATTTCCTGCATATATTTTTGTTGATAAAAGCTAACCGCTACAAATGAGCAGCGTCTTGTCGTGTCAAATTCGCTAGTCAAATTTTATAAGCCCAGTATGCTGCCACCCTGATTACTCTTTCCGACGTATCCATGAGCTTCTCCACCGAGCAGAAATCAGGGCAAGGAGGACTCGATATAAGGTGTGCTATGGTTTGTAGAGTCACACCACACTCGCACCGAAGGTCCGCCCCGTCGCAATCCCACCTAAACCGGTTTTACTTACTCCGATCTACCTGGGTACGGAATCAATTTAGAGACTTCCAAAGAATTCTTGGAAGTTCACAACCCGGGGGAGGACGGAGTAAACGGTGCAAGCAGCGAGCTTGCAGCAGTAGCAGTGAGTAAACCGATTTTACAGCCTAAACATTTTACTAAAGATATTATACGTATAAAAAAAAACAGAGCAAAATACTATCGTGGATATCGAATAAGGTAGGTCGTTATTATCGAAACGCTAAGCAGATAGTGTTTACTTTTTTTTGTTTTTCTGTGGCTGAACTTTGGATATGAATTCTGTACTTTGGAGTGATTCTTTTTTGTATCCTTCTGGCAATCCCGTCGCCGACCTCCTGAACATACCTAAATGTAAAAACTCGCTAACGTAACATACATTATCAGGTTCAGTAGTTCTACGCCATCGACCACTTCCTACGCTACAACCAAACACTGAATAACATTGCATTTGCTATGCAGGATAATTGCATTATTTTAGCTTATTTTTATTTGTTTTATATATTTTATCTAAACTTTTTCATTAGGTTTGGAGATGAAGAATAACCTAAGCACAAATCACCTATGTTTTACAAAACTATAAAAAAAATCCACACATTCCACAGCCTCTGCTCAACGCAATCACCGCGCTGCGTTGCTGCCTCGACGACTTTAATAAATGTCATCGGAAAAAATAATGAATTCGACGACAAAATGGACGAGAGGACGCACAAATTACTCCCGCGCCGCTCGGGACGGGGAGGACGCGGAGGGCTGCCACCACCCCGGACGTGACATTATATCGCCATTTCAACGAGCAAACCGTATCGTGCCATCCATCAATTTCTATAATAAAATGGTCTTAGATAAATGAAAGGCTCGCGCGGCGCTCGCCTAGATACCACCGTCGTAGTTGAAAATGCGGCAACAAATACTACACCGAATTTGGTGTACCCAAGCTGAATTTTGCTAAATTTTCAGTTACTTTCTACATTATGCAACCAATTATTTACTTACTAACCCTTTGCATAAATTAACTTCCCTTCACTTGGGTAACAATTAAGCAGCTTGCAGCATAATTCTTCACGCACGCCTGCATCCTTCCAAATTATCATAAACACACTTTGACATTGAGTTGCCGCATTCACGGAGCTGTTGTTTTTAGATAGCGCGGTATCTAGGTGAGCACCACGCGAGCCTTTCATTGCGCGAGCCTTTCATTTATCTAAGAAAATGGTGTTACTCAATCGAATTTGATAGCTCCATCTCTAAATTTTAAATTTATTTTTTATTTTATAATTTTTAAACTGAATTACAAATTATGATAAGTACAGTTATCTAGTAGGATCAATATCAGATTGGTCCATAAATCATTAATCAAAATATATTTGGTAGTTTGCTTAACTAAACTTCTGGAACTGTTGATTGCCCCCTTTTTAATGCAGAATGTTAAGTTTCTCTACACTTAACATTAATTTATCTAGATGTCACCGTCGTCGTACTTAGTATTAAATACTGATCAAAATGAATCTAAACACGACATATATGTTATTATTTTTTCAAGAGAGTACTAGTGTGCTGGATATCCTGGCTGCAGCATCAACTCATTGTGTTGCCACCATTGCATTTTATGTAGAATCAAATACTGGTCAAAACGAATCCAAACACGACATATCTGCTATAACTTTTTCAAGAGTGTACTAAAATGCTGGATATCCTGGCTGCAGCATCAGCTTATCTTGTTGCCACCATTGCATTGTATGTAGAATCAAATAGAATCAAATACTGGTCAAAATGAATCCAAACACGACATATTATCTATTTTTTTTTTCAAGAGTTTACTAGAGTGCTGGATATCCTGGTTGCAGCATCAGACCAATAAAACCATAATCATGCAAAGTTATATTGCATACATGGGTGTTTCAAATTTAAGGTCACACGTATGTTTGAAAGTAAAAAATAAATACACACGTCTAAGAACCCTACCGTAGGTAACAAAAGAGCTGATGACCTTGAAATGGCTAAACTGATTTTGATGAAACATATCTAAGAACTGTCGCTATAAAACCTGCTTTCAAATATAGAAAACCGCATCCAAATCGGTTGAGCCGTTTAAGAGCTACGGTGCCACAGACAGACAACAAGTAAAAACAGTAAATAAAAAAACTTATATAAAAAACGTACAATATCGTGCGTTCTATTTTGCGGCTTCAGCTCAGCATTAAGACATTCTGAAACTCTGACCTTGTGTACAGCAGCAGCATCAGCAGCATCAGCATCAGCATCTATCAGCATTTTGCTGCATTGTAGTACCCACTAAGTAGGCACTACAACAGCGCTGTTTTTCAGCTATCGCCCTTGAGAGATGATAACACGCCATCCATACATTATGATAGAAAAACACAACAAACAAGCAGAAAATAAATAAAGCCCATAGCCAAGATTCTCAATTTAATACTAAGTATTTATAAAATATAATTGTATAGTAAGCAACACCAGGCAGCACAGGCAAGCAGGCAACACAATATTTCAATTTGGCTGGCGGGATGGTGCGCGGCCATGTTTGGTGCAAGTGTCCGCCCTGTCTATGGCAAGTCTGTACAAGTTCAGTTATGGAATAGTTTTCGGTGGAATCATAGGAATTAATAACTTAATAACAAAAAGTGCCAAAATTTTAAATAAGAACAATAATTACATCACAATTTGAAAATTATTTTATAAAAAATCGTCGCGGCACAAAAGGTGAAGTTCCAAACAATAACATAGTTATGGCGGGAAAAACAAGTCACCTGCAAAATGAATGGCACCTAGTGGAAAGTTTCACGGCTGCAGTGTCAGACAGTATTAAAGCGTCACGCGTATATCGTGTTTAACATGCGGTCGGTTGTCGACCTTACAACCCACACGATGATGATGATGATGATGATGACGCGAATGTTCACCTCGTGTAGCAAGCGTTCACCTCCATCTTATTGCTTTAAATTCAATGTTTATATCCGTAAATATTATTTTTGTGAGTGCGAAATGTGATCTCGAAATTAAAATACTCCAATTTTTTTTACAAACTTGAACAAATCGATGGTCATATTAGTCTTTTAATTTTTATAGGGCTGCCAAATGTATCAGATTTTTCATATTGTACTATTTAGTAGTTAAGATAGGTCCACCCACTGGCGCACGGCGCGGCGGTCTATCCCCTCGGCGGGACTCTCGTCAATCACTCGCCGGCCGCTGCCCGCTCTGCCCGCCCCGCAGCTAAACTGTTATAACATTTTGATGGATGTTGTTCGCTACACAGTTGAATTTATCCGCCACTAATACACTTAAATGAACGCGTACAGAGTTAAAATCTGAAAAATTACACCTATTTAATTGTCCTTTGATTTTTTCATGTTTTGCGCACTCAATCAATAATACATTGGGCTAATTAGTCCATATACTGAACTTTTTAATCTCTTATAAGTAGCACATGAGTATAGGAAACAAAAAAAATCATGTTGAAATGATTGATAAAGACTCATCATTGCCCTTATTTGATGTATTAGGGACGTATACAAGTTGATAACAACACAATTCCATTCCTACCTACTTCATTATTTTCTTAACAAATCTCTCCAGCTTTTACTTACCACTGGCAACTCTACGGTTTCGTATTGCATGTTTCAAAAAATCTAACCATAACTGTAGCAATAAAGATAAAAAACGAACATTTATATACTACGCGACAAAAACCTCACGAAACACTGCTACGCCGTAGCGCTTTGCTAATTTCGTAGCTCGAGTGTGGTGCGGACTACGACTGTTTGTCTCGTAGTACGAGTAATTAAAGCGCTAACTTGATAACTCTGCTTATTAGTTTCCGACGCGTTGCTCCACTGGATGTCAACCACTCACTGGAAATACCTACCTACTAGTTCTGTATGTCCACAAGAGAGTCGCGTCGGTAAGCTAATTAATACGGACAAAGCCTTGAAACAGAAATGTTCTCGGTTCAATAACACCAGTGTAGTTTAGATTTTGTAGTTATTACCTTTGTAATTAGCTTGTATATCCAAGGTTGTTACGGTAAGGGAGAATGGTGAGGACACGCTTGTGGGTAAATTCCAAGAATGTGAAGTAACTACTTATTTTTCACTGGCTTGCGTAGTTGCCAATGATGTCATAGGCCAATTCATTCTAATTTTATGATAAGTCTTCAAAACTTTATGTCATTTATGGCATAATTATATAGAATAACGAGTATTAATCCTGTTTAAGCATTCATTGCTGGCTCTGTTCGGAACTCAATCGTAAACAACAAGTTTTATCTAAAGTCATTAAGTCGAGGCGCGCCGAGGAAATTGAAAACACGGCCTCTTAAATTTATGCGACGAAACCGCGGAGGAGGCTACATTCTTAATAAGATGTACACCGACTGAACTGTTAATATTAATATTAACACCCCCCCTAACGGGCCCCCCCTGTCGAGGCAAGAAGCGGTGCGTCTCCATGGTTATGGTTTATACTTAATACTTTACAAATTACCTTCTGTCAGTTTACGTTTTCAAGACTTGTATTAAATTGAATACTCCTCACATGCGCGCTCTTTTCGCCGTAATAGAACTTTCTTAATATTATGTTATGATTGTATAGTTTTTACTTACTTATAGGTCTATTAATTATGATATTTTAAAAGAAAACGTACTTGTGTAACTTGATGTCTCGTATATTATATTAAAAATCTGGAATTTTTTACAAGTCTAATGCACGATTTTAAGTAATAGGTACTAGAAATAATACCTTTTACAAATCGCAAGAATCTTAAACAAACTTTATACAAAATTTATTAGTCTATTATGTTTTTACCCGACTGCTTTAGAAGGAGGGTTATGTTTTTCGAGTGTATGTATGTATGTATATTTCTTTGGCACGCTCTACAGCCTAAACAGCTTGATGGATTTCAGCTTAAAAGGTGTTGTTCGATTCGTCTTACTTATGAGAGTGACACTGGGTACATCAAAGTTATAAAAAACAAGATGGCCTGTTTTTAGCGCCAAAACATATGGATTTCAAAAATTTTATCTTTCCAAAACCTATTGAGTGGGGTATCAAAATAAAGAAGCTTATGAGTAGTTTCCAAAAATATACATAACGTATATATTTAAATGTAATTTGGAATGAAAAATGCTAAAAAAACTTCAACGTTTTAACGAATTAGGCACTCATTGTTATTTCAGTATGTGTGGCAGTAATTATTTATAAACATCAATCTGGGCACAGATAATACTATACTAGGCATGTCTGGGCAACAAAAAGTGACAAGTGTGCGCAATAATAATAATAATAACATAAGCTGGGAGTACCTCCATAAAGTGCGCGGCGTAGGGGAGTATAATGACACGACGAATGTTGGTGATTAACTGAACATTTATTGAATAAAATACATAGGTATTTATAGTAAACTAGAAATGGTCTTTGAACCTTACCGTGACATTTACTTTATCTAAAATAGATCATATTACAATATTGAATTTAATACTCTTATTACATTGTTATTATAAACAACTTAATTAGGTTACTACATATATGGTGATCGTTTTGTAATTTGATATTCAATGTTTATTTTATTAAAAATACAATATCTTTTCCTTTGTTATTCTGCAATTACGTCATACACTACATCCACGCGCTGAAGGCGGTAACAGTTTAGCTGGCTAAAAATCCCATTTAAAAAAAAAAAAAAATGCCTTCGGGCTTATGTTATTGCAGTTGTAGTTACCACAAGCTGTATTTGTTGAGTTTGACGACATTACAATCAAAACTAACGAACCAGGGGTTGGTGTTCGTATTGAACCCTGTACCTTTGATTTTGATGCGCTTCGGGGACAAGGAAAAATTGAACGCAGAATGTTGCCTTTAATCCTTTGTTGGGCTGTAACAGTTCATAAGCTTCAAGGTACCACACTCAATCGGACGGTTGTAGACCTCGGCTCACGTATATTTGCAAAAGGTCAAGCGTATGTAGCTCTAAGTCGAGTAAAAACATTAAATGGATTGGCTATCAGTACCCTTGATCCAAAAAAACTATTAAATCGACCACATGATCAAAATTCTTTGAATGAACTTCAACGTTTACGGGAATTACATTGTATGAACTGATGATTTAAATAGTTAATATGAAGAAGATTAAATTTAGTTTCTATTTCTATTAAGGATTATTTATAATTATAAATGTATTCATAACAAAAACAAAAAAGATTCAAATAAAATAATTATTAATAAAAACAAAAAACCCAACTGCGTGTATAATTAGTATTTTCAAACTTAATTAATAAACGAACTGAAAAGCTGCAAACAAGGTGTTTTTGTTTTGTTTTGAATGATCGTAGTTGATAGTGTTCACAATAGCAGTCGGAGGCATCAATAATATTCACAATACAATACAAATATACATAATTGACACAAAAACGTAATATAAAACATACTGAACAAGACAATCGAAATAATGAAGGTGAAGGAACAGGCGACCTTATTGATAGGGTAGCAATCTCTTCCAGGCAACTTTACGCCCAATATGTTCCATCATAGTCTGAATTATGAACAATTTGATGTCTCCGACTGCTATTCTGCCCTCCTAATTTAGTCAACCGTAAGTGCATGGAGTAGGCAACGGAGATATTGGCGCCTAAAGTTTATAATTTTATTTTTGACGCTGCGTGAAATCTATAAAAGATATTGGAAAAATTATTAATTAACCCAAATACTATTATATTGTTCTATATAAAGAGATGTTTTTATTTAAATTTTAGAAGCGTATTCCATATAAAAATGCTAAAAAAGTTTTTATGTTTAGCATTTGCGTCATATAATCCATAGAAATGCTAATGACAACAACAGTAAGGATCAAAATTTACTGTCCTCACGCTTAGGAACTGTTTCTTACTGTTCATGTCTTTAGTAAATCCTGGGAATAATTGGATACTTTACTAAGTTTTAAAAGGTGTGTTTCATAGCGTAGAAGGCAATTTAAATTGGGTTGGTTGATTTAAAGACTTGTTTAAAATATTAGAAACTGTATTTTTTTGAAATAAAAGACTAATAAACATTTATCTTATTATAAAGTCAGTCGTATCAATTAAATGAGAAAAATTTAATGCGAAAATTTAACATTTTTAAACAAAACAAAAGAATAGTCTGCCCTCCAGCTACAAAACAATAATACTTACTAACTAGGGGTAATCTCTACTTTATAAAATAAACATTAAAAAAACAATAATATTATGAAAAATAGTTACATAACAAGTCAGTCATGAAATTAATGAGATCTCTAAGATGATAATCTACTTACTTACTACCGCATGTTTACCTACTCACTGTCATTTTCTACTTCAGTGGAAACCGTAGAAGGCAATTTTTTCCAGCATTATTGTCTATTTTCTGGCATGAGCGGAACCAGCTTTTCCAGAATAGCCTTGTAACGCTCCTGGGCAACAGCTTTTGGGGTGGTTTTTGGTTTTGGATTGGGAAGTACACCTTTCGAATATTTATTTTGAAGAAAATCTAATGGAAGTTGGAATTTACCTGTATGAGATTTTTTATACTTTAAAGTATATGGAGCCTCTCACAAATTTGACGACCATCATGTCTTTTAGGTAAATTTGGGGATTGTACTGCTTCAGTTTATGTTGCGATGATAAATCTTTATGATCATAGAAATCAGAAAAGTCCATGACTTTTACAGTATTCTTTTTAGAATTGGAAAGTTGAACGCATTCCACAAAATCAGCAAAGTCGTATACCTTTACTTTCCGTTTGAGTGATTGTTCTACCTGGTTGTGAAACGAATCAGCCGACATAAAGGTATGCCCAGGTTCAAAATATTTTAAAGTGATTGCCCGAGCGGCTATTTGTGTGCTATTTACCATACCCACTAAAAAAGTAAATAAGGCCCAATTTTTATTTTGGCTCGCACAATTATCAAGCCACATTTTTCACATCTCTTTTGTGCGTTAAAAACGCACGAAAAGTAGAAATAATGTCCTCCTGCCGCCTTCCGGATATACTTTCATTCCAAGAGGAACAAAATGTTTCGTTATAAACTGTTAGTCTTGGACAAAATATAGTCCAATCCCCGGATTTACCTAAAAGACATGATGGTAGTCAAATTTGTGAGAGGCTCATATACTTTAATGTATTAAAAATCTAAATTCCAACTTCCATTAGATTTTCTTCAAAATAAATATTCGAAAGGTGTACTTCCCAATCCAAAACCAAAAACCACCCCAAAAGGTGTTGCCCAGGAGTGTAAAAAGGCTATTCTGGAAAAGCTGGTTCCGCTCATGTCAGAAAATAGACAACAAAACTGGAAAAAATTGCCTTCTACGGTTTCCACTGAAGTAGAAAATGACAGTGAGTAGGTAAACATGCGGTATTACTACTAAGTGGATTATCATCTTAGAGATCTCATTAATTTCATGACTGACTTGTTATGTAACTATTTTTCATAATATTATTGTATTTTAATGTTTATTTTATAAAGTAGAGATTACCCCTAGTTAGTAAGTATTATTGTTTTGTAGCTGGAGGGCAGACTATTCTTTTGTTTTGTTTAAAAATGTTAAATTATCGCTTTAAATTTTTCTCATTTAATTGATACGACTGACTTTATAATAAGATAAATGTTTAGTCTTTCATCTTTATTTAATGTTATTAAATTATGTTCTAATACAAAAATTAAATACAAAATGTCAAGAATACATTAAAAAATACAGTTTCTAATATTTTAAACAAGTCTTTAAATCAACCCAGCCAATTTAAATGGCCTTCTACGCTATGAAACACACCTTTTAAAACTTAGTAAAGTATCCAATTATTCCCAGGATTTAAAGACATAAACAGTAAGAAACAGTTCCTAAGCGTGAGGACAGTAAATGCTGATCCTTACTGTTGTTGTCATTAGCATTTCTATGGATTATATGACGCAAATGCTAAACATAAAAACTTTTTTAGCATTTTTATATGGAATACGCTTCTAAAATTTAAATAAAAACATCTCTTTACATAGAACAATATTTGGGTATATATTATATAGAATAATTTTGGGTTAATTAATAATTTTTCCAATATCTTTTACAGATTTATTGTAGCGTCAAAAATAAAATTATAAACTTTAGGCGCCAATATCTCCGTTGCCTACTCCATGCACTTACGGTTGACTAAATTAGGAGGGCAGTGTTAGCCTGATATTAAACTAAGCTTTACCAAATACAATCACAGTACGGTCTCCAACTGTGAATACTATTAGTAAAGAAAAATAACTTTTAAGTATTTTACTAAGTACTTACAAAAAAGGTAAGTGCTTTTGCGGTTGTTGTATTAAGTACTATAAATAGATTTCTTAACAAAGTACTAATTATTAAAAGGGTAGTAGCTAATACGGTTCATATGTGTAGCATTATATTATTTGCAAACAATAACCGCTGCTTATTATGTCAACAGTATGTGCTCTTACGGTTGAAATAATAAGGATCAATCATAGTTGCTTAAAAAGTATGGTAAACTTAATGAGTGTAATGGCACATACGGTGCATTTTTCTAGGATTTTAAGCCATTGTTGTACAGTTACTGTAGACATGCTTATTAAAACTTAATGTTCCATACATTATTTAGAAAAACGGATTCGATAGTCATGTAGCTCTCGTTGCGCTGATTACGAATATGGTCTTAACTCAATTTGGCCCAATCTGTTGCTTACGGTCGACTAAATTAGGAGGGCAGTATTGTGAACACTATCAACTATGATCATTCAAAACAAAACAAAAACACCTTGTTTGCAGCTTTTCAGTTCGTTTATTAATTAAGTTTGAAAATACTAATTATACACGCAGTCGGGTTTTTTGTTTTTATTAATAATTATTTTTTATTTATTTGTCTCTTAAAACATTTGCCTTAGTAAGTAGCAATATTGCCGGAATTTTACCTGCATTTTTTCCGTTCCATGGAATACAAATACTTCCCGAAGATGAAAAGGGTCTTTCCTGCCGCACAGTTCTCTCTTACATTTTCATGTTAAACTTTTCAGTAGGTAATGCTAACCTTTCCAGGTTTTTATTGAGTTTTAAAAAGGCAACAGAAAGGTTGAATTCGCTAATTAAAATATTTTTTCTTTATTATTCAAAGTCGGAAAACTGCGTCATATCTTCTCGTCGCCGCTACCGCAATGCCTGAAAAGCAGGGTTTATAACCAGTGTGTCCTACCCGTTTTGACATACGGAGCCGAGACGTGGAACATGACGGTAAAGCTGGCCCATCGGCTACATGTCACTCAGCGAGCTATGGAAAGATCTATGCTTGGTATTTCGCTACGGGATAAAATCCGAAATGAATCATCCGGCAGAAGACCAAGGTGGTGGATATTGTCCAGAAATGTAGCAAGCCGAAGTGGCAGTGGGCTGGCCACGTCTGTCGCAGAACCGATGAGCGTTGGAGCAGACGGGTTCTCGAATGGAGACCGCGTCTCGGGAAGCGTAGTGTGGGACGCCCCCCTGCCAGGTGGACTGATGACCTGAAGAAGGTCGCTGGTGGTGGCTGGATGAGGAAAGCGGGTGATCGTGCGCTTTGGCGTACCCTTGGGGAGGCCTACGTCCAGCAGTGGACTGCAGTAGGCTGATTGATTGATTCAAAGTCAGATTTCACTATTTATTTTTTCGATGTAGAGTAGCTACCTCATGGCTAATAATAAGCACGTTCTTTACTAAAATGTTCATCCTTCACATTTATAAGAGGTATCATCATCAACAGCTCCACCATACGTCATACCACCGATGAGCTCGAGCCTGCCTTAAATTCGGGTGATCATGCTTTAGTCGACCACGCTGGCCCAGTGCGGGTTGGTCTACTTCACATATTATTATTACCTTTGAATTTCTTCGCACGATTTTTCCTTTCACCGTAAGAGCGTCAAGTAAACGTACATTATGAATACATCCGCTTAGTTTGGGATCAGATGACCGTGTGTGAAGATGTCCCCACATATTTATTTATTATTTATTGGAACGTGGTAGGCGAGTGGTGGGGATCGAATTCACGTTTCCCGGACGGGAGACATTGGCCTTATCTACTGTACTTTGACTGTACTACCGACGCTCTTTATATCATAAAGATATTCTCGTAAGTTAATGTTTCGTAACTTGTATGAGTGTTATAAACTCTAATTAATTCTAGCTTTGAGAACGTGCTTGATACTACCGCTATGAACTTAACTCAAAGTACACTGTACCATTGTGCGTTGTACGAGGACGTCACCGACTAAACGCTTTGAATGCGAAAGGGTTCCGCAGAAACAAGCCGCTGAACTTTTATTAAATGATAAGCTATGTAGAGTTATTCAAAGTCCATTGTACAAAGTTGTGCGGCGCGCTCTACTTCCCTCGCTCAGGATATTGTCATTCCGGTATTTTACTCAAGCCTCTCCCCCCCCACGCCCCCGCAACCCCGTCACGCTCAAAGCCGCTCGACCTATGTTGTAATGTCACGGCCATGACTATGCCATATACGAATATGCTTATTGTGATATGGAACCTATGATAAGTTTTTTTTTTAGAATCCAAAACAGCAACTTACGAGTTAAATATTGTTTTTTTTTAATGAAAAAATGTTACCTATTCGGCTACTCTCAGTAGTATTGGTCTACAGCGTTCCTCAAAGCGTTTCCTACCGACGGACGCGACGTTCTGACAAATAGCCCCGCCACGCGGCCGACACTGATTGGCAGCGCGAGCTTATTGTGAGGGAACAAGCAATATTTTTAAAAGATACATTTTCTTTATTTGTTTTATCTATCTAGCAGTAAATAAAAATCACGAGATTGGCAGTGCTTCCAACTGAAACAGACAAGCATCTTATTATTGTACGAGCGCGCCGCTAACTGAGTCAAATTTAAGTTAAGTATCTAGACCACAGCGTGCAATAAATATCAAACCAATATCAATATAAAATAAAATGCTATTCCATTTCTCGAGTTTGTCCTTTTTCGTGTAAAATGTATGAAACTATCTCGCGACAGGACAGGACAGGCCGTCACGTAGAGCCGGATGATTCATGTGCAGCTCAGGAGGAAAAAGAGATGTGAGAGAATAGAGGATTATGTACTCTTAAATCGTGGCATTGTATTAAAAATACAAAAAGGAGTTTTCTTAATGAAACTGAATAACACTTTACAAACATGTTGTTCATACAGACGACGAGTGATTAGTGATAAATTATAATTGCCCGCTAATTATGTTATTTTTAAGGAAAGCGTTTTTACATCACAATAAAAGAGTAAACAATCATATCAACATCAACAGCTCATATACGTCCCCACCGAGGGGCTCGAGCCTACTCTGAATTAGAGCGAACAATCATATACGTCCCCACCGAGGGGCTCGAGCCTACTCTGAATTAGAGTGAACAATCATATACGTCCCCACCGAGGGGCTCGAGCCTACTCTGAATTAGAGCGAACAATCATATACGTCCCCACCGAGGGGCTCGAGCCTACTCTGAATTAGAGCGAACAATCATATACGTCCCCACCGAGGGGCTCGAGCCTACTCTGAATTAGAGCGAACAATCATATACGTCCCCACCGAGGGGCTCGAGCCTACTCTGAATTAGAGCGAACAATCATATACGTCCCCACCGAGGGGCTCGAGCCTACTCTGAATTAGAGCGAACAATCATATACGTCCCCACCGAGGGGCTCGAGCCTACTCTGAATTAGAGCGAACAATCATATACGTCCCCACCGAGGGGCTCGAGCCTACTCTGAATTAGAGCGAACAATCATATACGTCCCCACCGAGGGGCTCGAGCCTACTCTGAATTAGAGCGAACAATCATATACGTCCCCACCGAGGGGCTCGAGCCTACTCTGAATTAGAGCGAACAATCATATACGTCCCCACCGAGGGGCTCGAGCCTACTCTGAATTAGAGGGAACAATCATATACGTCCCCACCGAGGGGCTCGAGCCTACTCTGAATTAGAGCGAACAATCATATACGTCCCCACCGAGGGGCTCGAGCCTACTCTGAATTAGAGTGAACAATCATATACGTCCCCACCGAGGGGCTCGAGCCTACTCTGAATTAGAGCGAACAATCATATACGTCCCCACCGAGGGGCTCGAGCCTACTCTGAATTAGAGCGAACAATCATATACGTCCCCACCGAGGGGCTCGAGCCTACTCTGAATTAGAGCGAACAATCATATACGTCCCCACCGAGGGGCTCGAGCCTACTCTGAATTAGAGCGAACAATCATATATTTTTTAATAATTATTATAAAGCGAAAAATGAAAAAAAATCGTTCCTAGACAGGACTCGAACCTGCATTTCCTTGGCTATCCACGTAGACAGACATAGACAACTACACCCGGCTACTATCCGGACCAGAAACAGACGCATTACCAATTATGCCATCAAGCTCTGTGAAAGTTCGACGAAATTTAACACGGCTTTTTACTTTAATGCTCAGAGTGCATTACAGATGATGACACGGAGGTTCGAGTCCCGTCCAAGATCGACAACTTTTTTTAGTTTTTGCTTTCGTTAACATACGTAATCTGTAACAATATTAATCTATACATATTTATTTTGTAAATACTTGGGTGTTTTTAAAATATTGTACTATACTGTTATATAATGTATAGAATGTTTCAGTAAAATTGTGTACACGTCTACGTTGTCAGCTGACCCTGGATGAAGAGTTGGCGCTCGAGCGCGCGCGCTCCCGGACCAACAACTCCCCGGCATCTGCAGATACATAAACAATAAAATTATTAAAGTGAACTCGATTGCAATCTGGCGAAACTAAAATACTGAACTTTTGTAAAAGTTTTATTGTTTTTCTTGTTCAACGTATGACGTATTCTCGCATTTGATCAATATAATCCGAAAGAGTTGGTACGTGAGCAAAGTGATCCCATTTTCATATTCATGTTCCGTCGTCAGCGCCCCGAGGCCCGAGACGGCTCGAGGCCCGAGGCTCGAGGCTCGAGGGGCACGCACGTGTAACATATGAATTATTGAGACGTTCAACATCTGCGACGACGGCGGCGGCACGGCGTCAGAACCTGATAATTGTAAGAAAAATTATGCGGCGGGAAAATACGGCTGCTGGCAATTTGTAAGCCAATCTGTTCTACAGAGACGGGGTGGCGGTTTTATTTTTCTTACATACTTTCTTTTTATTGATTTTGATTTAAAGCAACGAGTTTTTTTGCTGCTAAGAGGTTTTTAAATAGAGAAAAATCAATTCCTGTTCGTTTGTCTCGCTAAAACTCGATGGCTGGACCGGTTTGGCTAATTTTGATTTTGAAATATTTGTGAAAGTTCAGGTAATAACGATGAGAAACACAATAAGTGACAGAAAATACTCAAAAACGACAATTTAGTTTTCCAATACAAAATAGTCAAGGGTAGATGTAGGATAGATGTAGGGTAGGTGTAGAGTAGGGTAGGTTTAAGGTAAGTGTAGGGTAGGTGTAGGGTAGATATTGGGTAGGTATGATGATGATGATGATCTATCCGACCGATTTCGGCCATGGCGACCACTTTTACTCTGTATAGGTAGGTATAGGGTAGGTGTAGAGTAGGTGTAGAGTAGGGTAGAGGTAGGAAAAATGGCAGGACAACGTCTGCCAGGTGAGCTAGTCTATATTATATATTATTATATATATAAAAATGAACCTCTATTTCCCCTGGTCACGCTATAATTTGAGAACGGCTTTACCGATTTCATTCATCTTTTGTTTAAATGTTTTCTAATACTTCGTAGAAGGTACATAAAAAAATAAGAAAAATGCACAGGGTAGGTGTAGGGTAGGTGTTGGGAAAAATGGCAGGACAACATCTGCCGGGTCAGCTAGAAATGGATAATTATGAGTTTTATTTTTAATAATTACAGTATTCTACCTATAGATTGATTTCTAAATTATTTTGTATCACGTCTATGTTTACCAAAACCTCAGTCCCATAGACGAGGTTTTTCGTTTAGTATTTCCGACGTGGCTTCTACTTCTCGTATCGATGAACTAAACCAGTCCAGTCCAAACCGAACGGCCTTCTCATTGGCCCAAAAGGTTCATTGACAGCTGGCCGGCGGCGGCGGCGGGAATGCTGTAAGTAGCGCTGCCAAACGTGGTTGTAATGGATGTAGCGCGATCACTATTCGCCGCACATTCCAGCAGCTCGGGCGAGCGGGTACATTATGCAGGGAACGGGCGAATGCGTTCCAGCGATGCTGTGTACTGCGTGCGATGAATGAGAATACGAGATACCTAATAGTAAAGTATTGCCGTTGCCTGCAGTACGAATAATAATAATAATAATAAATACATTTATTTTATTTACTCCCTAAATACTGAAGAAACTGATTTAAGTAATACTAAAGGCAATAGTAACATTATTTGTAGTGGAAGTCAGGAGTCCAAACTAGGTAGACCCCGTGCTCTGGAGCTCCTGGCCTCCACCTCTCAGACAAAAAGATACAAAAATCTAAAGATATTATGAAAACTAAGTACTTAATTGTAGTATTTATGTCGTGGTCGTGGCCATATAGAAGACCACATCATGAAATTTTCGATCATTTCATTTCACGTTTTTTTCTTCTTCTTCTTCTTCTTAAATGGTCAGATTTCATGATGTGGGCAACAAAATTTGACCAGATCATTAAATCTGAATATTTCCCGATTTTGACGTCCACGATTGGCCATATCGTGAAAATAGGGCGTCCATTAAATATTTAATTAGAATCTAAATTATGTTTGGTATACTTATTGTTCCTAAGTCCGACAGACATTTTCAGAGTACTTTTTCATCATAAACTCTTTTTTCTTCCTCATTTTAATAACGAATTATTCACTTAAACCGCGAGAAATAACGCGGCTGCCATGTTGGTACATAAACAAAGCGCTTCCAGCGCCTCTATCTTATATAATGTAATAGTTTTACGATATTGTGACGTTTCAGTAGTCACTAGAAGGGTAGATTTTATAGGTAGAATTAAATAAAAGGAAAATTACATAGTACAATATTTAATAATTGCAAATTTAACTTAATAACAAGAAAAAGTTACAATATTCAATTATTGTAAGGCGAGATTAGAAATTCAGGTCTTGAAGAGTAATTAAGTTAGTTTAGAAGAATTTGAAGTAAATTTTAAGAAGTTAAGTTATGTTAGAATTAATTTAAGTAGTTTAGAGCAAATGGGTGTGGGATCGTATTTAAACACAGTAGCTAGCAACCTAACACCGTTCACTACGTATAAATACCGCACTGTCCTTAGTTCACTGCACGTAGTAGCACTCGATGAGTCTTCAGTCCGGAAACAGGTCCACAAACAGCAACCTCTTCAGAATTACTCGCTACAGGCGAATAATTGATTTGGTGAAATCCGGTGGAAATAAAACCCTAATTTGGGGTTGTAATTATCACTTTACAAACACCAGTAGATAGATATTTAAGATAATTAGAAAATAATATGTAGTAGTCGATGCGTCACGGCAGTCACGGTCAAGTGATCCCGTAAGAAGCGCGCGGGGAATGAAGAACAGGATCCGACCGGAGTGAGTGCCGAGTAGCCGTCATTCAGTAATCACGGTCAAGTGATCCCGTAAGAAGCGCGCGGGGAATGAAGAACAGGATCCGATCGGAGTGAGTGCCGAGTAGCCGTCATTCAGTAGTCACGGTCAAGTGATCCTGTAAGAAGCGCGCGGGGAATGAAGAACAGGATCCGACCGGAGTGAGTGCCGAGTAGCCGTCATTCAGTAGTCACGGTCAAGTGATCCTGTAAGAAGCGCGCGGGGAATGAAGAACAGGATCCGATCGGAGTGAGTGCCGAGTAGCCGTCATTCAGTAGTCACGGTCAAGTGATCCTGTAAGAAGCGCGCGGGGAATGAAGAACAGGATCCGACCGGAGTGAGTGCCGAGTAGCCGTCATTCAGTAATCACGGTCAAGTGATCCTGTAAGAAGCGCGCGGGGAATGAAGAACAGGATCCGATCGGAGTGAGTGCCGAGTAGCCGTCATTCAGTAATCACGGTCAAGTGATCCTGTAAGAAGCGCGCGGGGAATGAAGAACAGGATCCGATCGGAGTGAGTGCCGAGTAGCCGTCATTCAGTAATCACGGTCAAGTGATCCTGTAAGAAGCGCGCGGGGAATGAAGAACAGGATCCGATCGGAGTGAGTGCCGAGTAGCCGTCATTCAGTAATCACGGTCAAGTGATCCTGTAAGAAGCGCGCGGGGAATGAAGAACAGGATCCGATCGGAGTGAGTGCCGAGTAGCCGTCATTCAGTAATCAGCCAATCACGTATTTAACGTTCCGATTTAAGTGTTGGCGTAAGATTGTTAGCTAAAAATTTAAATTCTATATAACTTATTTTAATTTACTTATTTTATTTTTCTTAAACTAGTACGTAGTATAACGCAAGCGTTACAATATGATCCAATAATCTTGACCATTTCATGAAGTAGTTGCGTTTTTAGTTGAACATATTGACAAACTATTTCTTATCATTAATCTGGCCAAGGCACATCATGATGTGGTCAATGGACAGTGAAAATTTCATGAAATGTGACCATTTCATGAAATGATCGGAAATTTCATGATGTGGTCAATTCTACGATATGGCCACGACATTTATACAAAAAATCGTTTGTGTGAAAGTGCGAATGAGGGTTTTGTGGTGGTGTGTATGGAGATGTGTGTGTGTTGTGTATGTGAAGGGTAATTGTACTTATGAGTGTAGCGATGGAAGAGAGGGAGGCCAGCCCTACGCAGATGAATGCTTGGGATCGGAAGTCCACTAGCCTCTATTCCTTCCATCAGGTGAGGGTGTGTGTGAATGTGCGGTGTGTGTATATACGTACACAGCCCTACGATTAAATTTTGGGATCGGTAATACCTCTATGTAGGTATGAGGGGTATGATATAATGGGTATGCAGGTGTTAGGTTAGAATTAAGTAGGAATATTGCTACAGAAACTGTATTTAAATAGAATATTTTAAAATATTTATTGTACTAAATAAACCCTCTCGTCTTTGGCGGCTAAATAGTAACACTGACTAAGGTCTATTGCTGACCTTACAACCCACTCGATGAAGAAGAAGAAGAATAAATACCCGAATCGAATATTTATTCCGTAGTAACCAAAGCTACATATTCCACATTGGGCACCTGTCCATTCGTGACCATGATTGAAACAAACCAATTTTATACGTCACTCGTTTGAGAAAGGTACACAAATAGAAATACAAACTACTACTACTTTAATACTTTTCTTTCTGTTTACAGAGCGCAGGTGCAGGAGCTCTCGATACACAGTTACAAGCTCCGCAAAGCTCCACAAGAAGCATCGCAATGTGTCGCACAGCACGCCGCCGCCGGTGGTGGTGCAACAACAAGACAATCTCATTCCAATCGATTCCTTTCATGTTACATTCCCAAAGCTTCTAACGTATTAGGATATTCGATAAAAATGTATTTGTATTTGGAATAGCATGTATAAACAGTGAATTTTCCGCTTGCTTTTACTCACTGTTTTAAACTCGATAGGAGTTATCTATACTAATATTATAAGAGGTAAAGTTTGTATTTTTGTGTGTTTGTAACGAATAAACTCAAAAACTACAGAACCGATTTTTAAAATTCTTTCACCATTAGAATGCTACGTTTTTGAGTAACATAGGCTGTATATATTACTAGAAAAAATAGGGATCCTTGTTAAAACTTCTGTAACGTGAACCAATATGTAAAAAAAAATGCTTAAAAATGTCTTTCATCGCATACGCAGCGGAAACTATTGATGATAGAACAAAAAATGTTCCACAATATTAGAGAATATATCAATATCTACAAAAAACTTTGCGATACTATACGTCAAACTATTGTAGTTACCAAAGCTACATATTCATTAACAGTGGTTATATACATCACTATAGCCACTTTTTACAAAAAGAAAAAGTTAATAAAAAAGCTGACCAAAATCAGACCATGATAACCATACCTTCGTATCCTTATTTCATTCGAATCCTTATCCAAAAAATCATTTCATATTCAAAACTATTTCAATACCTATAGATAACTTTTTGAATTACTCAAATCGGATATTCCATTCGTAAGATATTACGAATGTAGAAAAATAAACACCGCCGCCGCGCATGACGATGATAGATGTTTTTGTGTGACTGTGCAAGTTTTATTTAGATTATGGCGAAACAAAGAAAGGTAAGTTGAGCAATTTTTTGATATGTTAGAGATTTTAAGTTTTTCTAACAAGATTTATATTATTTATAGTTGATTTCTTGCTAAATTATCTAAATAAAGGCAAACAATAATGTGGGGAACATGTGACCATGTTTGTGGGAGCTATATATCCTTTGCCTGTTCAAATTACCTACTTTTTTATACTAGCCTTTTCACCCGATGTTGTTCGTGATTTTTATTACTACGCATGATTTAAAGAAAGAAAGAAAGAAAATAATTTATTCATCACACAATGAAAAAAAAGTACACACAAATAATGATTATAACTCTTTAGGGGTTCCTGGATGATCACAAATTACCGGCGGATCTCATTTTTATCCGTGTCAGTAAATTTTTTAATCACTTGGCAATGCGGCACAAAGATCTTGATTTATTCTGCACGAAATCCTCAGCGATAAAACGGATACTTACTCAGGAATTTTTTAAACCCAATTCGTCGCAGGCGCAGCAAAACCTCTTATGTGGTGGCACATGAGTCGGCAACACTTACTTACTAGCTTTTGTATAGGTTCTTTTAAGGTCTTTAACATAATTTTTGTGACTAACTGCGAATACCTCTTAATGGCTTTGTTTACGTTTGTTTAAGTACTTACCTATTTATTCTAATCTGTGCTGTTGGTATTCTGAATAAAAAAAAAAAAGTTTACATCGTGCAATGAAAATGAATGATTTAGATTTATTTTACACAAATTATACTAAAATCGGGATTCTATTTGCAAAATCTAATCAAATATCATCTGGAAATGAGCAACTTACATTCGAAATTTATATATAGTTATACATTAAAGATAGTCTCTACCCAGGCAATATGTGTGTCAAGTGTTTTCCCACAAATTTTTTTCAGGCTTTTCAGTGTTTTTATTATATTATTCAAAGCCTAAATCCATATATATAACACTTAATTTCTTGCAGCGGTTCTTCGGGGCTGACCGATCTTCACGTCACTATATCGAGTGACAAGTTGCCAGCCTGTCGTCGCGTATCTTGCACAAATTCCTTAGTCGCCTTGCTCTACACCTACAGAAAGGCATGTGTTCTGCGTGTACGTACCTAATATAGTTTTCTTCTGTCATCTTTTTAGACATATATTTTCCAACCCTATATATTTATTATGTAGTCCTTTGTATAAAACATAAAAGTATCCTGTTAAAGAAAATGTTACTGCGTTTTATCGGCAAATTTTATGACGCAAATATAAAATTGTGTTTACGTTTTATTTTTGTTCGCGAATCAAAACTGACGATCCATAAAGTCACAATATTAAGATAATACAAAGTATAGATCTAAAAGGTGATCTGTATCTAATATTTAAAAACAAAGCGAAATAGGTACTTACTTAAAAAAGTATATTTGGATACCGTACTGGTATTTTTTTACAAATAATTATGCTTTATAATTATTTTATCAAATAATTGACCACAACGTAATTAATTTCGTGATTCTTCAATTTATTCCTTAAATGCACAGAGTATCACTGACAAACTAAAATTTTATATTATTTACTTAATTTGATATTCAAGAAGCCAATATCAAGAAACTCGTTACTTACGCAATATCATCAACATCAACGGCCCGTTACAGTCCACTGCTGGACTATGAGCCTCCTCCACTTGAGTGGAGGGTTTTGCCATAATCTCCACGCTTGGCAGGCGGTCAGAGAGCGCTGCTGCCCGTTCCCTGTTCAATGTGTGGTCCCAAAGTCGCCTCTTACGACACCCACGGGAAGAGTAGGGGTTGGTGCCAAATGTATTCTACTCTGCCGTCACCACACGGCGTATACTTACGCAATATACATCGAAGTAAACTTGTAAATACAAATGACGTCAGGCCCGGTGACTGGACCCCGCGCCCGTCGGTCGTGACGACGTGCGCCAACTGTTCCAAGGTGGAAGCGAGTTGATATGCATCTGGCGCACTACGTCACTGTGCAATGCATAACAATATCGTTGTCGATACGATGCTGCACATGCAAGTCAATCTGGCACCTAGAGATGTGTTGCCTTGGATATGTAGCATATTTTACTGATGGTGTCAGAAAGTTTTGGTATTTCATTTTAAGTAGTGTGAGTGAGTTTAAATATCGTAGTGTTCAAAGGAGTAATAAAAGATGCAGGAGAAAGTTTTATGTGTACAAGCCAGCAGTACGATAATTTTTTTGAATGTCAAGTAGTGGGTCACACACAGTGGCGTACCGCATTAAAATATTTTAACTAAAATTTTGATCATTAATCGGTAATGTTATTGATTGTTAAATTTATCTACTGTACAATTACAACTTTTTTACCTAACCTATCATGAAATAAATTATAGAAATCTTTGACGTAGACAATCCTCCCACTACTCCCTTAGGGCGTTTGCGCACTCATCCGTAACCGATTTTTATCCGGTCCGTTTTTTATCCTTAAAAACACGGACGGTAAATTCACGTCTAGCGTTTGCGAACTCGTCCGTATCCAATCCGTTTTTCATTCGTATTTGAGATGATATTACTTGATATTGCCGTAGTAATGTGTCGAGTCGAGCTGACTCGAGTACTGATTTGAATACCTTGTAAGTATGTATTCACATTCGAGAATTCAGAATATGGGAGTTTATATACAGGTACCGTCAACCGTAAGTCAGTGGAAACGTCAGTTACAAAATATCTCGACCATAATGCTATAGAAGTAAGAAGCGTTCAAGGTCAAAGTGTTACCACTTTACCACTGACTGATAAGCAGTCGACAGTACTTGAGTACAGATTTCGGGTACTTATAGAATTCGAATACTAGTTGTGAGGATAATTCACAATATTTTTTAATTGTATCTTAAACTTATGTAGATCCCGCAATAAAGTCGCGAAGTTTTACTCGTATAGTTCGTTTCGCGTAAATAGAATCCTGAAGTTCCCTGTCTCGAGTGTGCATTCGATTATTTTTGTAACGAGTACTAAAATACTTGTATATAAAAAAATATCCATTTGGCACATCTCTATAGCAGCGCGAGCCTTCCCCTCCCCGTACCTCACTCTTCATCCGTAAAAAAATCGTGTAGTGCGCAAGCGTACGTACAATATATGTTTTCGAGGTAACAATATTAAATATTACCGTGGTAACAAACCCGCGAATTGTGAGAATGTTAGCGTACGTACAATTTGTATGGCGGCCACTTCGACTCGGTTTTGATCCATAAAAGAACGATCCGGAATGAGAATTTACGGATCGAAGACGAATCAGATACGTATGGGTGCGTAAGCGTCCATACAATTACTAGGACGGCCAAACCGGATCAGAAACGGATAAGAATCGAATAAGAACCGGATACGTGTAGTGCGCAAACGCCCTTACTCCGCCCTGAAGGACAAGGTTTAACGATCGTACTAGTCTGATGTATTATCTCACGTTCGGCTACAATAGACCGTTGGATAAGTCCGCCATAAACGAACGCTCCGCTGCTGCGCTGACCGAGCCCGCCCGACCGCCCGACCGCCCGACCGCCCGACCGCACGACCGACGCTTCCGTCCGCTCTGTTTTACGAGCGACTTCTCTTCAAATAGACACAATCCACATACATTCACACTTAAAAATCATTTGGAAAGACGAGTATTTATGATATAATAAAAACCTTTAATTTATTTAAAAATAATATCACAAAATATATAATAATACAAATTACAAATTATAAACTACTTAAAACTAAACAAAAAGTCCGCCCAGCAACGCCCCCCGCCCAAATGTGCCCACAACACTGGCAGCGTTTCCTCTCTGCACAGCAAGAGAAGAGAGATCCTCTGAGCGAGGAAAAAGCCCGCGCGGGGATCTGACCCCTGGTCCCTCAAGCGCTGACCCACGCTGCGCATTATATAATAGTTATTATTTATTTAAAACGGAAACACTCACGTAAAAATGTAAAACTGTCTTCCAACGTTTCGATCCTGTACGAGGATCTTCTTCAGGGAGGCCGGCGGTCACTCACCACCGCCCGCGAGGTGAGCTGGCGAGACTCGACGTGTTTTGAATAAATAGTAATGTATAAAAATCACGTATCGTTCAACAAAAAGATATAATGGATATTTGAACCGTCAACATCTTAGACTAATTTTTTCTTAGCTGACACGAGCTTTATTGTACTGAACAAATCTTTAGGCCTATAAATGAGAAAGCGTGTCTGTGCGTCTGTTTGTCTTTCATGGCTCAATTTATCCTTTTTTAGAATAAAGTTAGCTCGAGGATTGAGATTACCATCCCTTTCTTTTCAATATGGAAAAATGCGAGAACTTTAATGCAAAGCTGCTGTGGAAAAGCTATTTTATTTATATTCTATGTCGCGAAAATAACAGACAACTTGTGAGAGATGTTCCGCCGAGAGTCTGCTCGTCTCTGTCCGTCGTCAACACCGCGTCATGTAAACAAGGACATTTGTTTTCACAGTCACAGGTGATTCTGGCTCTACCTTTATCCAGGGAAAAGGTTCTAAAACGATAGATAAATTACTTTCTAGTTGGAAAAAAGCTGTGCTTTGCAAGGCTGTTACTACTCATAACTGTGCTCTTTTTAATATCTGATTTTATAATATTTTGACAGAACTAAATCTTGTAACTTTTATAAAAAAACATTAATATCCCATTCCGCTGCAGCCAACTCCACTGCTAACGTCGAGATGGATATATTTAATAGCCAATATCAACGGCTTACCCGATAAGATCGGTGATAGATAAGGGGGTTTCCTCTTAGTTTCCCCTCGAAGGAAATACTACGGAAATCGGTTTCACGCTGCGCGGGCGCTCGGCTGCACCAACTCCATCTCCGCGAAGTAATCAGTAGATTAAGTAAACTCGTCCGGAGAATGACGGCTGGCTGGGGGGGGAGAGGCGGGAGGGAATGAGCTAGTCTGAGCAGCGAAAGCGCCGTGGGCGAGACGCGTGTTTAGAAAACCTTGTCCAGCAGCGACGGAAACTAGTCTTCTTTCATCAACTTTGCTAATCCTGGAAAATAATCTACTAATTTGTCAAAAATGTGCAGTTAACTTAACGTTAAGAATAATTAAAAGTGTTAGAATTACAGAGCCAATAATTAATTTTTTTAATATTTTTTTGTTATTTATGTACCCATGCGAAGCCTGAGCGGGCCGCTAGTATCTTTATATCTTCATACGAGTACGTAACAATGAGTAATAATGAATACTATATAAATATAATTAAGGTAGAACCCGTAGTAACATGTATGTTTTCAATGGGTACTTAGCATCGGGCCTAGTTAGTCTTCGTGCCCCCTCCGGACGCGATTGCCATATAGTTTGGTGCTGGCGGCGGTGTGATTCTTTTTAGAATATATTTGTTCTCTTTTCAATTACCTTGTTTGAAAAGAGAGCGATAGAAACTTCAAACGGGCTCTGCCGGGGAGTTTTGACGTATACTTACTTGCCGTCCACCGTTCAAAAAAAGTGGACGTGATCAGATCAATCTAACAATGCGATCTGACCATGGATACAGAAAGACCAGTGCGGACGTTATTATTATGTTCAAATGAAATAGTTTTATTTTAAATAAAAGTGTTAAGTCTTATATCAGTGTGTTCATATTAAAACATACAGTACATATTAAAAATTATTATAGGGTTAGCAATTAGTTAGGAGATTTTAGAAAATCGCCACGGTGGCGGCGCCGTTCTATTGTATGTTTTTTTTTTATTTTCAACCCTCATAACTTATATTTTTTTTTTATTTCCAAAAACTGACTCGACAGAAAAATTCTATATATTGAACTATTATCGAACTTGCTCACAAAATTTCGGTTCGAGATTCAAAATTCGGTTGAGAAACGCGACCTGTAGATGAGAACAAACAGACAGATCGACACACAAAAGCAATTTTGGCCAAGCTGAAACAAAGAAGTTTAGCTCGCGCTTCGCGCTCGCTCAGTCAATTTGGTTCGATGCTCGGGTTCGTTACCAAATGTAGTCGTATTATTTGTTCACATGGTATCGCCTGAAAATGCTGGTTGATTTCACTACCACCGCAGGGGACGGTAGTCAACCGGCTTTTCTCGTTGGGCCGCGGGCGACGGCGCGACACGGCGCGACATGGAAACTGCATTAGTGGTCCGCGTCTCGTCGCATCGGCAGTATAGCCGCCAGCAAGACTATTGGCTTTATCACGTCAATCACACATTCTATCAATTAGGTTGGCATACTTTTTATGATATTTATACATTTCAGAGCATAGTTTTCGATTTATCCTGCGGAAACATGATAATTTTTCTCAGTAAAATCTAGGTTTTAAATATCTAGTGATAAAAGTAACATTTAAATGTTTGTAGAATTACTATATCCGAATAGAAATTAATTAAATCTAATGCAGCCAGTCATAGCCAAGGTTCATAAGCATCACGATCACTAACTTTGCTGAGACTTTGCGGAGAGAACTTAGTTTGTGTTTGAAATACAAAGCAAAGCTCGCCTACTTAATGCAGGTCACGTCGTCAAACAAATGAGCAATAAATCGCGGGCTATTAGCGCACTGTTGTCTCAAACCGATATTACCATGAGAAAGCTTCGTTAGAGATCGCGCGCAGCTCCTTCCTAACGAACGACTCTGCAGTAGGAATAGCGATGAGGCGGCAATTAGCGACGAGCCGCAATCACACGCAGCGTCTAGCAGCGGACTTCATTACAAAGTTACCAATGAAATAATTTCGTCCTCAAACAACTTCATAGATCACGTACAATATTTGGGGATCGCCAATATTGCGTATTTCGTTTGGTTGAGAAGGATCAACGTGCCAGGCCGGCTATTCGGCGGCCGGCGGCGCATGGGCAATCACAGTAAAGCCGCGGGCACACGACACGACACAGCTCGCCGCACGCGCTCTGCTCGTATATTAATTATATCGGGTTCTTGATAGCTATTTCGATTTCAATACTCGTCAAATAATCGTTTACATAATTGTGTTTATTTCATTCTATTCTAGTTTTTCGTTTTCCGATACCCTACCCTCGTCATGTTACGTCCGTACGTACAGAGATCAAGTGACTAGTCGAAAAACTCCCATTTTGTATAATAATTATGCACTCGCACTTGCAGTAATATCAAAGTGTAAACGGGGTCTTTCACTTTTTGACGTATAAAGTATCCTATGTATTAATCCAGGTTATAAACGATGTGCAAAAATTCATCCACATTGTCTTAAGCGTTTAAGAAATTCAGTTTGGTGCTAGTGCATGTTGCTTGTCTAGCTGTCGATAGCGTGCATAACAATACCTTTCTAATTACCTAGTATAACTATTTAATTGTAGATATTTAAAGTTTTACGAGCCTTTGTGAGCTTGTCACCGGAGATAAATTACCATAAGACTTGAGGCTTCAATTTTTGTTTATGGTTTACTTACTGTTTTCATGTTCGCACTATTTATTGGTACATTATCTATAAATAACTAAATGACAATAAAAAAATATCTTCGCATTAAAACGAAAATTTATTTCAATAATCGCCGGGAAAGAGCTAAATGAATATTTGAATTTGGTCTACCCGCCGCCGCCGCCGCCGCCTGAAACCGATTTCAAATATTTAATGCGCTCGACTCGCTGCAAAAAGGGAACCAAGAGTATTTTTTTAATTATTTTTATTTTCTATCATCGCTTTTACCTTTTATTCAATTTACAAATTATTTTAATAAAAATAATGGAATAAAGCTTTAATATTTTTAGTGCTATATTTTTTCTATCCGGCCAAACACAATTATAAAATAAAAAAATATTGCGCTACCTTTAAAATACGATTTTTTTACTAACCTTGCTAATTAGTTTCAAATAAAATGCAAGAGAGGCAGGTAAAATATTTCAATAATGTCTAATCCAATCTTCGGTCGATCCTAATTCTTTCTCTAAATCAAACTGTAATTAAATATCTGCGTAATAAATATCCAATAACATGTTCGAGAAGTGACAGGTCCTTTTGTAAAGGAAAGTAAAATTGTAATTTTTAATACAGTATAAATCAAGGCATATCCCGTAGCTTCACTTCTAAATACCCTACTTTCTTAAAGTACTTTTTCTCTGTCTTTGTTGTTATAGGTACCTATAGATGAAGTCTTAGTATATTTTTATTTTTATTTTATTTTTTTTACAGGAAAACCAACAGTTAATAAAGTTGAACAGATTACAAATTAAAAATTTAGTAACCAATAATAGGTTCTCACAGATAGAAACTTAATAAAATATATAAATTTATAACATTAAGACTTCACTCACAGCCAACCAGCACAACAAAAAGTGACGCTACATCTATCTAAGCATAAACAATAAAATGTAATATGTATTGTCATTCCAGAAAAGCAAATTAACATAAACTTTGGCATGGGGAGTAGACGTTATTCGTACAACAGCCGTCTCAAACACGTGAATATGGTAACCCTCAGCCAGAGAAGGGACGTTATGGATCTTTTGTTTCTTTACAAAGTTCTGCGTTCGCAACTAAATTGTCCACATTTACTGCAGGACTTTAAACTAAAGGTTCCGTCACGATACCAGCGCTACAGAACTACGCCTCTCGCTACTCCTCACCGTTCTACTGTGCTAGGCAGTAACTCACCTGTTCCCAGACTCTCCAAATTGTACAATGCACATTGTAGCGAATCAGTGGATATATTTGGGGATAGTCTAAACAGTTTTAGGAAAGGTGTCCTCATCAAGTGCACAAATTTGCTCAATAGTTCGTAAAAATCTACCCTCACTTTAATTATATTTTGTGTCTTTCTAATTAAGCATTTGGCTATGTGTGTTATTTCACCTTAAATGGAAATTCGTTGACCTTGCGTACGAGTATTACTTAATAGTTCTATATAACTAGCACCTGTTAATCACCACTGCATGCGGTGACAACCTATAATTAAGGCACCACTTTACCATGTTAACTTTTGTTATTGTTTATAAGTATCGAGTGAGTGTCTTGTTGGTTGCCCTAAATAAATAAAATAAAATAAATAAACAAAATATAGGTAGAAAAGAACAAAAGACTGGGAACACATACACAAAATATAATATGTTTTTTACTAGCGCCTCAGGGAGAGTAATGAAATACTTCGTAAGCTGACGACGCCTTGCGGCTTCAATACTAACATTAAATAAATCTAAATCAACATCGGCAGACAGCGAGTTAAAAGTTTTACTTGCACGAAGCATGAAAGTGTTAGGCCTGTAATTGGTATTGCAAAATGGAATAGAGAGTAAGTTGAAATTACGCAGGGGTCGAGCAGGGACATTAAAATTGATTAAAGAAAGAATTTTTGGACAGTCTATGAGACCTAGGACTATTTTAATTAAAAAGATAACATCTTCTGCAGAGCGCCTGCGCCGATACTGCAGGGGCAAAGTATGGTGGTATAAGGGACTGTATCCTCAAAAAATACAAAAAGAAGAGTATTCCAAACCGTAGGCGCACATGATATGACCGTGTATGACCCTACTAATGAATCTGACTGCACATCATCACTTTTTTTTCAGGTGAGAATAAGGTAAACGCATAGAAAAAAAAGTTTACTTAAATAGTTTTTGCATTAGTGGTTGTCGGCGGCGGCAGTGTTCGTGCACCGCCTCGCGCAATAGGGTTGCTCCTGTTCCAGACACGCGAGATTGATCATTGCCCCCACTCCCCCTCACACCCTCCCGCACCCCTCGACACGCCTTTCAATCATTCTCGATCTAATCGCTGCACGCTTTCTTGTATATTACGCGACCGCGCGAAGCAAAAGGTTGCATGCGTCTGCGTGCGTTTGCGACACGTTAGCTGTGCAGCAGGAAAACTGATAATTGTGGATATTTACAAAAATAATTGCATTTTTTTGCGATTAGTGTCATTTTTCAAAGTAAGATAACGAGAATTTAGTGGTCATGAGTTTCGAAATACGTGAAAGATTAATCAATGTAAGTACGCAGATATAAATGCCTTTATGATCCACAAGATATAAACTATACACAAACTTTTATGTGGTCAAAGATAGGAAGAGAAATAGGTATTGAAGGAAAGTACATAAAATCTACAGCAGCTAAAAGCATCAGATCTTCATCGGATGAGCTGTTATATGACCAGCCTTTGCTTGAAATACTAGATCGTCCTCGACGTTCGACATCTTGAGACAAAATGACAGCAGCGCAATATACTGCGTGTACGGTATCACAGCTGCATCGCAACGCTCTGCGCTGCGTGTGCGACGCCGTCTGACGCCCTTCGGTGTGAACGGCCTTCTGTTACGACGTGCTGCAGACGCAACGCTCTGCGCTGCGTGTGCGACGCCGTCCGACGCCCTTTTTTTTTTTTTTGACGATGACCTAATGCTTGTGTCGCAAAATCGACGTATCAAGCGTAACCGGACTTTTGGGGGAGTGGAAGGCTCTTACCCCTAGACCGTCCGACGCCCTTCGGTGTGAACGGCCCTCTATTGCACAGTAATTCAGCCTTAAGACAACACCAGCTTATTGTTTAGTTTCTACGGCGTAGCTACGTCGTGGCCATAGGTCGTCGTATCGCTCGTAGCTACTGCTACAGTATTTTCGAACACATTTCCGGAGAGGCTGAAGTGGTACCTAGCTGTATAGTAAGCAAATACATAACGAATGTATAATATATAAAATACGTATATATATCAGAAATCACACATACGTACCTTGGTTTTGTATCCAGATATGGCAGCATCCATGCTCTCCGTGTCAGACCACATATTAACACTCATCCACAAGTCACAAGTTACTTTAAATTTAAAAGAGTATTTAAAAGAGTATTTTGAAGATAAATCGTTATAGATATAAAGAAACATTGATCGCACATAAATATTTAAAATAAATATAATAATGATACATAAATAAATAAAAATATAGATGTAGGTACTAACCTTTAAAATATTATATTATCCTACAAATACATCTTGCTCTCTCCGAACTTTTTGCTGTGCCCTATAAACAGGGTCTATAGAAAGATTGTGTATTAATTCTTTAACACATATTGTTATTTTATGGATGTGCAATAAATAAATAAATAAATAAAAGGATAAGTGAGCTTACATACAAAGGTAGTTCGTATCGCGCGCGACTATCAAATGATCCGCCCCGCCTGCTCGCGACGCGCATGAACCAGCCTCATCCCGGGGGATCTCAGGGACCCCGGACCTCACGCTTCAAAGACAACTCTTCAATTTTTTGTTAAAAATTTGGAAAATAAACTTACTTTTTCTTTTTATTTAAATTCTCTGTCGTGAGCGATGTGTGTTTTCGTTGGATGAAGAGATTACATCTTTAATCCTTACAATAATGGTGTCTGATATGCCAACTTCCCGCTATAGAATAGGTAGATGCTAAACTGCGGCATTCCTGTAGCATACACTACTAAAATAATAGTGAATACACTCGTGTAACACGAACATCAGCTCTTGATTCATATTGGCGATACCATGGAAACTTTAATAATACTTAATTCTAGTAAAACCCAGACATTTATCTACCTGCTCCAAAATATTATCTTATTAAGTTTGCGTAGAATAAAGATCATACATAAACATTTATTTAATCCAAACCTTATACTTTGTGCCGAAGAACAATGGGAAAACAATATCACTGAAACAATCCAAGACTCCGCTGTATAAATAGACAAATTAAACAATTAATAAGACCGGTTTCCGAAGCTCCAATCGAATTGTGGCGATACTAATAACATTGTTGAACGGATTAGTAAGTTGGAATTAATATGGAGGTGTAAGGGGTCGCGGGGAGGGCTAGTGCAGGGGGAGGGGGCGACATTTACAATTCAATTATTGGCCGTCAAGTCGCGGGGCTTCCCGCAGTGGGATCGCTTCGACAGCCTCCAGGCTGAAGGCAGTCCGCGTGATGGCTGCGGAAACTGAAGTGTAAAAATCGGTATTGACTAATAGTACGTCCGCCTGTCTTCTTAGACAAAAATAAAAAATAAATTCAAAATTGCTGGTGCTTTTCTTCATAATATTTGGACAGAACACGCTCTCGTGATCTCATAAAGCTGAGTCTTAGAGGGCACAATCCACCGCAGCACAGTTTTTATGGAGGAGTGAAAATCGCTCTCGGCCCATTTTTGCGTCTTAACAATATACGCGATACTCAGTCCATCGACGACTGCACGTTAATAGCAAAATCGTTCACCAGACTTAAATAATTAACGAGCATTTTTGAAGATTTTCACTCTTCCATAAAAACTGCTGCGGCCGATTGCGACTTGCCCTCTAAGACTCAGCTTTATGAGAGCGTGTTCTTTCCAAATATCATGAAGAAAAGCACCAGAAATTTTGATGATATCAGTCTTAGACGGGCGGACTTACTAGATGGAGTGCTAAGAAGATGTGGCCTCTTGTGTCTGAAAATTAAACATGCCGCAAGTGTAAGATCTTAATAAAAAAAAAATATCGGATGAGAAGGGCTTGCATAGACTTTATGTTTTTGCTATAAAAAGTAACGACGATCTATCATTAGGATCATCTGGGTTGTCAGTCAATGTTACAAACAACCAATTGAAAACGCAAAGGCAGTATATTTTTTAACAAAATACATACTTAGCATCCTGCTACTTTTTCTATTTCTGACGTAAGAAAAATTATAGTTGAATATTTAAACATCCAATTTGACATCACGCATTAGTTTTAGGGTCGTTAATACGAGCCATATTTTATCTTTGAATCAGTTCGGCACACGCGTCACGCTCTCACTCCGCACACACGCACACTTGCCCAGCTCGTCTCCGCCATCCAGCGCAGCGCGGGTCGAGTTGGAGCATTCTCGCGGTGGCGCATGGCGGTCGGGTCGAGTTGGCAACGCTCCAAGAACCTGGGTCAGGATTTGTCGTGCGACTAGACTAGACAAACGGGCAGGTACACTGCGGCCAAGTCGCTTGTCGGGGCACGATGTTAGGTGTATCTCTCTATAAAGGGTTACGTGCAGGCAACCACGCATCAAGTGTAACATTTTCACTATTAGCAGTTGGGGTGTGCGTGCGGCGACGGTGTAATATGAGTGTTGTGACTTTTGACTGTACCTGACCAATAAAACGTGACTGTTTACTGCACCGCAGATCAAAAACTATACGATTATCACCACTCAAAATCAACAGTCATCACAGAGGGTCTAATCTAGAGCCTATCCTAAAAATCAACGATCGCGTTACTTTTCTGGTGAACTTTTTAAAATATCAGTTAGATTATTACACTTGAAGATTACATTTAATAGATTTTTTACACCTAAATTTAAAATCTACAACATCCAATTCTACAATGTCCAATCCCAGATGACAAAATATTATTTCTTGTCGCATTTTTTTTACGTTGAATTTATATTTGTTTAGTGTTTACATAGAAAATAATAGCTGGTCACCGAGTGGACACAGTGAGCCGAACACCCGCAATCGATTCGTTGCGGTGAGGCCGCCGGCCCACGCCCCGCACTGTTACTTACTATAGTTAGTTGGCTTGACAACAAAAGGCAATTTGTGTTGGTCAAAAACCGAGATGCTAAACCATTTATATTTAACGTTTTAAAATTTTATCCAGAACAAAATGATGACGTACAATAAACTAAGACGTACTGCTACGAAATAAAAATTACGTTAGACAATACAATTTCATACTCAAGGTACTATATTAATTCTGTGACTCAAGTATGGCTATTATGTCAGTAAGTATACATTTATGTACCTCTAGTACCATCTGCCTCTACTTATGTACATCTCAGGAGGCGTAGGGTATGTGTTCTCTGTGTTCTCTGAAAGGTATTAACTTGTAAATTAATTATTGAATTACACTAACAATATTGTTGAGGCCTCAGAGGGGTTTCAAATAAGTAAATAATGTTTTAACTTCATAATACCGTTCTAAAATCATAATATATTATTGAAAATTCTCCTTGAGTTTTGTTTATGTTGTTTAAATATTATAAACCAATTTAAGTTTCCTTTGAAAATCTACAAAAATATTTCGGTCGTGAAATTTCGAAAGTGCTTTGTGTAAGCGCGCGACACGTATTTGACACAGATGTCCGCATGAATTCGCAAATTCACGGATCCTGCGATATCACGGACGAATTATATTACAATGTTTATATCCATTTCCATGTTTTTGTACAGGCATCCGTACGTCAAGTGAAATTGGAGCGTCTTTATTCCGCAGCATTGCGGGTGTAACATAGTGGTTGACTATGTTTGTAAGTTAGGCTGTACAGTACAGGTAAGTTGATTATCTTTAAGTGTACGCGGGCCGGAGGCCTGACATGACGTCACTGGCTCGCGAAATAATTACTCTAGTAAATTAGCGAGCAACAATCCCATCGCGGAATTAATGTAATCCACTTAGTGAATGGCAATATTCGCGCAAGGACGCGCGTGTAATGGCTTCCGGCGCTGACTTCCGATCCGAATGCTCCGGGGGATCCAATCAGCGGTCGAGGAGGAAGTCAAACTAAACAACATTTACAAAAGAGACTTTTGTTCTTGCCCGGGCTGTCCCACTGCTGGGCAAAGGCCTTCCTGTTTTCACTTCACTGTTGTTCAATATGATGGGCTTCAGCTAATTTGTAAAAGGTTTAAATTCGCAGTGTCATCTCTTGTATTGCTAAACAGATTTTCGTCTATCATTATTAAGTTCAGGCGTGACCCGCTTAATCTAGAGTTTTTTATTTACAAAATTATGCTCTGTGTCGATAAGCGAGCACTGTAAAGATACATAAAAAGTCGTTACAATAGAGCGAGTCTGCGAAGCAAAATATTTAGGTATTACCTTTGACAGTTTGCTTCGTTTTGAAACACATATAACGAACGTGGTCACTAACTGTTTCTATAGATTGAAAATTTTATACAAAATCCGTAATCTTCTAAGTGAACGTACTCGAATAATGTTATGTGAATCAGTATTTCTGTCCAAACTTAGTTACAGAGATTTAGTCTAAGGTCCACGTCTTCTGGTTAGAACCCAACGTCTGGTGCAACGAGTTCAAAATGCGTGCACTCGGTTTTGTTTCAATGTTCCCCACGTAGCCATATAACACCGTTTCTGAACGGTAGAAAGCTGCATTTAGCATGTCTTGTTTTCGATGTAGTTAAGTTTAAAAATCCAAAATATCTTCACACTAAGCTCAAATATTCAAATGTATACGAAAGGTATGGCAGAACTACACGTGCTCCTTTTGCTGGTTACAAACACAGAACAGTGGCGTTTGAAGGGAGTTTTCGTCACCAGGCGACGAGGTGCTGGAATAATATTCCACCCCCGTTTGCGTCTTGTGGCGACTAAGTTCACCTTTAAAAAACTATTAAAAGCTCACTTATTAAATAAGCAAATAACGGGAATCCCCAAATACTTTACGCTTGGTGGCTGGTGAATCTAATTTCCGCAAGTATAGTTTTTGTGATGTCTCTCACCTCTCTTTCACTAACAAAGACACAAACGAAAATACACATTTCATAACAAATCACATTTTACTCGAATACACAAACACTTAATTACAGATGAAACAGGAGGTAGCTGAAAATCAGTGTTTGCCCTACAAGTTGGCAAAATCTACACTGAGCTACAACCTGATTTCTGCAGTACACATCTGCACATTTGTTTTTTCATTATGTACTGTTTATGTTTTTGTTTTAAGATTGAATGTGTGTAGATGTGTATTTTAGAAATAAAAATGATTTATCTATCTATCTTATCTACATAAGTATGTATTAATAATGTCGAAAAACACGTAAGTGTAGCTATGCATAGCCGCTAGTTAGGGTTAGCTAGTATTAAACACGCGGGTGTAGCTATGCATAGCCGCTAGTTAGGGTTAGCTAGTATTAAACACGCGGGTGTAGCTATGCATAGCCGCTAGTTAGGGTTAGCTAGTATTAAACACGCGGGTGTAGCTATGCATAGCCGCTAGTTAGGGTTAGCTAGTATTAAACACGCGGGTGTAGCTATGCATAGCCGCTAGTTAGGGTTAGCTAGTATTAAACACGCGGGTGTAGCTATGCATAGCCGCTAGTTAGGGTTAGCTAGTATTAAACACGCGGGTGTAGCTATGCATAGCCGCTAGTTAGGGTTAGCTAGTATTAAACACGCGGGTGTAGCTATGCATAGCCGCTAGTTAGGGTTAGCTAGTATTAAACACGCGGGTGTAGCTATGCATAGCCGCTAGTTAGGGTTAGCTAGTATTAAACACGCGGGTGTAGCTATGCATAGCCGCTAGTTAGGGTTAGCTAGTATTAAACACGCGGGTGTAGCTATGCATAGCCGCTAGTTAGGGTTAGCTAGTATTAAACACGCGGGTGTAGCTATGCATAGCCGCTAGTTAGGGTTAGCTAGTATTAAACACGCGGGTGTAGCTATGCATAGCCGCTAGTTAGGGTTAGCTAGTATTAAACACGCGGGTGCATAGGCGCTAGCTAAGGTCAGCTAACAATAATAAGATTGATCATTTTAAAGAAATGTTAATTGCCCAACCCCGTGCCCGGTCCTCAGTAGAGGACCGCGAGGACAGCCCCAGCCAGAGCCGAAAGGCTGATGCTGGCTCCCGTCGCCCTAGGGCGAATGAGAAGACCCGAGAAGAAAATGTTAATTGTATTACGTTTAAGCTGATGTGCATTTTAGATAATGACCGCAAGCTGAGCGGCGGCGGCGATTGAGCGATGTTCATTCCGATCTGTTGCGTCGCTACTGTCCATTTGACACGTTTCGAGTTTAGTCGTATCGTAGTTGTTTCACGAATAGGTACATCTGTATCTTCTATTTTGTTACAAACGGAAATACTTGAGCTATTTCAAGCAGAAGTAACATAATTGCTATTGCAGCCATCCATCAACTGTCGTAAGTCCCGTCACAGGCCATTAGTTTGCTTGAAAACACGGACAATAGCTAATCAGGCTTGCCACAAGTCTGACAATGCCTAAACACGGAGAAGAAGACGGTCGGCTCTCGACAAGGGGGTGAAGAGCACGGGGGGAGGGGGTTTCTGAATGATAAATGAGGGATAAAAGCCTGCAGCCGGCCGCCGCGTCCGCTGGATCTAATTTGAACTGTCGCAATACTTTACGATTCAGTCCCAATGAAACACCAAAGTTCTTTCCAAGACTTTGACAGTTTGTCGCGCCGCGCGTCTGTGAAACTCATTGACAACATACGGGAATAGGGCGGAAGTTAGAACATTTGCGCGGAACTCTCGCTTAAGGAACTCATCGCTTATTCCGACGCACGCGCGGGCGTAAAAGGTGTCGTAAAAAGCGCGGAATGTGTTTTCCCGATCGCGGTGCGTGACTGGCGGGAGCGGGGCGGATGGGGAAGGGAAACATCGCACATAAAGCTTATCGCACACCTCATTATGTACCTCGTACAATATTCCGCCTGCTCGAACAATCCGTCGACGATTATTCCGGCTCACGTGTCCATTTATCATCATAACAATAATGAAGTAAGAGACTTCAGTGGATTACACTCAATTATGAGCTAATGCGGCTTTCACTGAAACAATCTGATTGTTTTTGTCCATCCCCCCCTCCCCGCCACCCTTCCAGCCTCCTCTTCTTGAAACAGCTTCCAAGATTGAGATTGAAAATTAAATTAGAAATTGGAAGTAAAATATTTCTGAAGTTGATTGGCATGTACGTGATAAGTCGGTTTAAAAGAATACGTCTCAACAAAAGCTGGGATGGCTCCATGCCTCGAATTAATAATATACCCATACAATATATTATAAGTTGGGCTGGGCAGCATTTGGGAAACTGCGTCATATCTTCTCGTCTCCACTACCGCAATGCCTGAAGAGCAGGGTGGAACTAGTGTGTCTTACCTGTTTTGACATACGGGGCCGAGACGTGGAACATGACACTCAGCGAGCTATGGAAAGATCTATGCTTGGTATTTCGCTACGGGATAAAATCCGAAACGAAATCATCCGGCAGAAGACCAAGGTAGTTGATATCGTCCAGAAGTGCAACAAGCTGAAGTGGCAGTGGGCTGGCTACGTCTGTCGCAGAACCGATAAGCGTTGGAGCAGACGGGTTCTCGAATGGAGACCACATCTCGGGAAACGTAGTGTGGGACGCCCCCCTGCCAGGTGGACTGATGACCTGAGGAAGGTCGCTGGTGGTGGCTGGGTGAGGAAAGCGGGTGATCGTGCGCTTTGGCGTGCCCTTGGGGAGGCTTACGTCCAGCGGTGGACTGCAATAGGCTGATTGATTGATGATTTCTTATTATAATATAACAACGGAACGCTCTGAATATTATGAAATTCTATGTGTGCGAAATCTCTGCAATGGAGCAAAACGCGAAACGAATGGAATAATAATATAATTCGTTCCACAAACGGAACACAGAATTTTAGATATCAAGGAAATATGTTACTCTAATAAGTGTTGGTTGGTGTGTCAAGATGCTACCATGGTGACCTAATTTAGGGCTTATTAGGGCTAAGTTGTGGATCGTATTTTACACACAACCACAATAGTTTTGCTGACGTATGTAGTTTTTTTTTTGTGTTTGCAAAAATGCAATTTACAAGTACGAGTACATTAAATAGAACTCATGGTAAGGGGTTTGAACTCGCAATCCTTTGTTCAGAACAAAGCTTCCTTTACTATAATCCGTACCGTACGAAGTTTTCGATAGTAGTTTATTTCGAGAATTCGCGGGTTTGTTACCACGGTTATATTTAATATTGTTACCTCGATATTTCGGAACGGTTACTCGCTCCATGGTCACGAGTAGACTGGTGGTGTGGCGAGTGGACTGTTAGTGTAGTGACTTGTAGTTTATTTCGGTTTTTTATCAATATTAAAAGGACATCTGTATCAAATAAGTGATCGCCGGTTGACCTCTGTCATGGTAACGCAATTCGATGAGGTATCGCGTTCCATATCTTGGTAAGTGGCCATAAACGTCGGAGCGTCTGTAAACGTTGCGTTACGTACGGTTGTAAACGTCTTCGCGCCGAACGCCGACCATAAACCCCGGGCAGGTACGGGGATAAGGCTCTTGCCACACAATGTCAGTTTTGTAATGTTATGAATGTGTATCAAAGTCAAGTTTTCTATCTTAACTGAGGTAAATAATACAAGTACACTTTTAGAAAAAGAGACTATAGAGGATTTAGAAACCTATCTGTCAATCATAAATAGAATTGATACCTCTTATGTATTCGAGCTACCTAGATAATTTCAAGAAATGTATGTCAATCAGGATAATAAACACAGAGCAAAATTTTAAAATAAGAATGACTCGCCTGTAACCTAGATATACCGTTATGGTTTCCGTGGTACAGTTATTGTGATCACCTACATTGTTCATAATTAGTTAAATGAACCGTGGCAGCCGTGCCACGGTAATCGTATCCAGCGCAAATACTTGCCGAAGTATTTGCGCTGGATACGATTCAGAACTTACACAGTTTTTTCTTTTTCACCCAAGGATTGCAAAGTCGGTTGTCGACCTTCGAGGGGAGATTTTGTAACAATCGCAACGTGTCCTATCTAACTCGGGACTCTTCAACTCAATAATCAGAATTAATTAGTAGGAAGTTTAGTTTACAGATTTTTCAGCAGCGTAACCACACGTCCGTCAGTTGTCTTTGCTCCTCTTTCCTTTGAAACTAGCTGAGGTGACACTCGCTTGCGCAAACAATATGAATGATAATGTGTAAACAGCAGAGATCTATGGCGATCCGTCACCGCGCCTCCATTACTCAACTTTGACGCGATAACTCTTACACAATGTAGCGATATCGGCCGATCACGACGACATACTTATACAAGTAGGTACTAATTCCTATACGTATCTTCTGGAGTAAAGGGAAAAACTTATTATTTTCTAATTGACAGCATAACTCAGATGGTCTCTTCCCAAAATTTAGCAATGCGAATCGCGCTGTCAATAGCCTTCATCAAATCCTCTCGCGTACAGGTGGAAGGGTGGAAGGACAAGAAGGACACGATACGAGAAGGTCCATCCTCTGTAGAATCGCGACACTTACACTCTAACTTAGAGAGGAAAAACTGACTGACAGAGAGATCACCGCAAAGCTGGAACTACTGACTGACAGAGAGATCACCGCAAAGCTGGAACTACTGACTGACAGAGAGATCACCGCAAAGCTGGAACTACTAACTGACAGAGAGATCATCGCAAAGCTGGAACTACTGACTGACAGAGAGACCATCGCAAAGCTGGAACTACTGACTGACAGAGAGATCACCGCAAAGCTGGAACTACTGACTGACAGAGATATCACCGCAAAGCTGGAACTACTGACTGACAGAGATATCACCGCAAAGCTGGAACTACTGACTGACAGAGAGATCACCGCAAAGCTGGAACTACTGACTGACAGAGAGATCACCGCAAAGCTGGAACTACTGACTGACAGAGATATCACCGCAAAGCTGGAACTACTGACTGACAGAGATATCACCGCAAAGCTGGAACTACTGACTGACAGAGAGATCATCGCAAAGCTGGAACTGCTGACTGACAGAGAGACCATCGCAAAGCTGGAACTACTGACTGACAGAGAGATCATCGCAAAGCTGGAACTACTGGCTGACAGAGAGATCACCGCAAAGCTGGAACTACTGACTGACAGAGAGATCACCGCAAAGCTGGAACTACTGACTGACAGAGAGATCACCGCAAAGCTGGAACTACTGACTGACAGAGATATCACCGCAAAGCTGGAACTACTGACTGACAGAGATATCACCGCAAAGCTGGAACTACTGACTGACAGAGAGATCATCGCAAAGCTGGAACTACTGACTGACAGAGAGACCATCGCAAAGCTGGAACTACTGACTGACAGAGAGATCATCGCAAAGCTGGAACTACTGGCTGACAGAGAGATCACCGCAAAGCTGGAACTACTGACTGACAGAGAGATCATCGCAAAGCTGGAACTACTGACTGACAGAGAGATCACCGCAAAGCTGGAACTACTGACTGACAGAGAGATCATCGCAAAGCTGGAACTACTGACTGACAGAGATATCACCGCAAAGCTGGAACTACTGACTGACAGAGATATCACCGCAAAGCTGGAACTACTGACTGACAGAGATATCACCGCAAAGCTGGAACTACTGACTGACAGAGAGATCACCGCAAAGCTGGAACTACTGACTGACAGAGAGATCACCGCAAAGCTGGAACTACTGACTGACAGAGATATCACCGCAAAGCTGGAACTACTGACTGACAGAGATATCACCGCAAAGCTGGAACTACTGACTGACAGAGAGATCATCGCAAAGCTGGAACTGCTGACTGACAGAGAGACCATCGCAAAGCTGGAACTACTGACCGACAGAGAGATCATCGCAAAGCTGGAACTACTGGCTGACAGAGAGATCACCGCAAAGCTGGAACTACTGACTGACAGAGAGATCACCGCAAAGCTGGAACTACTGACTGACAGAGAGATCACCGCAAAGCTGGAACTACTGACTGACAGAGATATCACCGCAAAGCTGGAACTACTGACTGACAGAGATATCACCGCAAAGCTGGAACTACTGACTGACAGAGAGATCATCGCAAAGCTGGAACTACTGACTGACAGAGAGACCATCGCAAAGCTGGAACTACTGACTGACAGAGAGATCATCGCAAAGCTGGAACTACTGGCTGACAGAGAGATCACCGCAAAGCTGGAACTACTGACTGACAGAGAGATCATCGCAAAGCTGGAACTACTGACTGACAGAGAGATCATCGCAAAGCTGGAACTACTGACTGACAGAGAGATCATCGCTAAGCTGGAACTACTGACTGACAGAGAGATCACCGCAAAGCTGGAACTACTGACTGACAGAGAGATCATCGCAAAGCTGGAACTACTGACTGACAGAGAGATCATCGCAAAGCTGGAACTACTGACTGACAGAGAGATCATCGCAAAGCTGGAACTACTGACTGACAGAGAGATCATCGCAAAGCTGGAACTACTGACTGACAGAGTGATCATCGCAAAACTGGAACTACTGACTGACAGAGAGATCATCGCAAAGCTGGAACTACTGACTGACAGAGAGATCATCGCAAAGCTGGAACTACTGACTGACAGAGAGATCATCGCAAAGCTGGAACTACTGACTGACAGAGAGATCATCGCAAAGCTGGAACTACTGACTGACAGAGAGATCATCGCAAAGCTGGAACTACTGACTGACAGAGAGATCATCGCAAAGCTGGAACTACTGGGGTCTAGAAATGTAGTAAGTGTAATAAGTTGTTGTTTGAATGTTGTTTGTTGTCTGGACTTAGAAAAAGGCAAGCACTAAGAAGGAATTTACAAAAATTCTTTCTCTAAGTGGGTAAAGGGTGATATTTTTTATAAAACTCAGTTGTTTGTGTAAAACAAAAACCACGCGGACGGAATGCTAGATTCTATTAATTTTTTTTCTGTACTGTAAACGCAAAAACAACTTTGTCGCCCCATTATTACCCAAGGGCGTAATCGATCTGTTTCAAAAATAGTTAAAACATTGGAGATGGATGTGGCTTATTTTTGTCATAGATCCATTCTCACGGGAATATTTTGACGCGAGTGGAACTAAAAGCAAACGTCATTGTAAAAGCGGAAAATATTATACACTTTACGTTTTAGTATAAATTAAATAGGATAGAGTGCCCTCAGTCAGCGTGAGTAATGGGATTAGTACTAGATAATATTAAGCAACTGGTCCGGCGGCGGCGATGTATTATATATTGAAAAATAAATAAATAAGTGGTGCTTGACACGGACATGGCGAAGTGCCTACCGGTGGGGTTCTTATTTTAGCTAGTTGACAGGCGGCGCGGGCTCGGCCGTGATTGAGATAAAATCAAAAATATGTTAATTAAAAGTGGATGAAAGCGAGCGTGATATCGGGGGATGAAGGGTTCTCGAGCGATCGGAAGATGAATCCGGGTCGAGAGTGCTCCCCCCCCCCCCGCCCCGCACCCGCCCCGCCGGCGCCCCGCAGCCGCATACTCCGAGTTTCGAGTTTCGGCAAGTGCTAAGTCACTTCCCTCTAGGCGCTGATCTGAGAGACATTCATATCCATTGCTAGCATAATTGAAAACATCAAAATGGAAAAGTAGGAGCGCGGGCTTTTAAACAGAATATTTCAGATCACATCACACTAATATTATAAATGTGAAAATATATTTGGAAGTTTTGGATGTTTAGATGTTTGTATATTTGTCCTGCCTTCACGCTAAAGTACACACCGGATTTAGATGAAATTTGGATTGGAGATAGATTGTGCCTGGATTAACACATAGAATACTTTTTACAGGAAAAAGTCTTATTTTGACGGGAAAATCATACACAACGCGAGCGTAGCCGCTGGCGTACCGCTAGTATTAAAATTTACAAGTATTCATTAAGAGCCCATAGATAAAAAGCCTGAACATTATAATTAAGAATATAATTTTTTTAGTTCTATTAAACGAATCCACCACAGGTGCCGCGCGATAGATTCATCTACTACAAATGCGTGCAAAAGCTGGTACAGACAGGTTCATTAACTGTGATTGTATCGCGTGCTCTTCCATTCGCCAGCAATAGACAGCAAGGGTCACGCAACGTGTCTCGAGTGCCGCCACGCCGCGCTGCTCTGCGCGATAGATTCATCTACTACAAATGCGTGCAAGAGCTGATACAGACAGCTTCATTAACTGTGATTGTATCGCGTGCTCTTCCATTTGCCATCAATAGACAGCAAGGGTCACGCTACGTGACTCGAGTGCCGCCGCGCCGCGCTGCTCTGTGCGATAGATTCATCTACTACAAATGCGTGCAAGAGCTGATACAGACAGCTTCATTAACTGTGATTGTATCGCGTGCTCTTCCAATCGCCAGCAATAGACAGCAAGGGTCACGCTACGTGTCTCGAGTGCCGCCGCGCCGCGCTGCTCTGCGCGATAGATTCATCTACTACAAATGCGTGCAAGAGCTGATACAGACAGCTTCATTAACTGTGATTGTATCGCGTGCTCTTCCATTCGCCAGCAATAGACAGCAAGGGTCACGCTACGTGTCTCGAGTGCCGCCATGCCGCGCTGCTCTGCGCGATGGATTCATCTACTACAAATGCGTGCAAGAGCTAATACAGACAGCTTCATTAACTGTGATTGTATCGCGTGCTCTTCCATTCGCCAGCAATAGACAGCAAGGGTCACGCTACGTGTCTCGAGTGCCGCCGCGCTGCGCTGCTCTGCGCGATAGATTCATCTACTACAATTGCGTGCAAGAGCTGATACAGACAGCTTCATTAACTGTGATTGTATCGCGTGCTCTTCCATTCGCCAGCAATAGACAGCAAGGGTCACGCTACGTGTCTCGAGTGCCGCCACGCCGCGCTGCTCTGCGCGATGGATTCATCTACTACAAATGCGTGCAAGAGCTAATACAGACAGCTTCATTAACTGTGATTGTATCGCGTACTCTTCCATTCGCCAGCAATTTATAGACAGCAAGGGTCACGCTACGTGTCTCGAGTGCCGCCGCGCCGCGCTGCTCTGTGCGATAGATTCATCTACTACAAATGCGTGCAAGAGCTGATACAGACAGCTTCATTAACTGTGATTGTATCGCGTGCTCTTCCAATCGCCAGCAATAGACAGCAAGGGTCACGCTACGTGTCTCGAGTGCCGCCGCGCCGCGTTGCCTGCGCCACTCATAATGAATATTGAGAGACCATCACAAACTTTACAATATTGGGAACGTCGTCGTCCCAATCTTGTCAAACAATATACAGTGCAATGCCCCCCAATCTCAGCTGAGAGCGGTTTTGAATTGCAATAACTTGTTCGGTTAACCTCGGGAAGAGCGAGGATTCACGGTAATTTATTACCTACCCGCAGAGCGAAAGGTTTCTCGAGCGAACCGTTAAGCGGGAGCAACTTTTGCTTTTGCTCGGTTAGATAGAGGCACGAATATAGATAATGCTCCGCACCGAAATTCAGCTAACTAACCTGAGCTACGAGGCGCTACGAGCGACTACGAATGGCTACGAGCGGCTACGAGTCACTACGAGATATTATGTACGCGCTACGCGGCCAGCTACTACAAACAATTTTTATATTTTTAAATAATTTTTATATTCATTTGATTGTATGATTAATTACTTATTGACTGATATTAATTAAATGTTTTTTGTTTTTTGTTAATTAAGAAATTTCGCACACAGTGTAACTGTTATCGAATAAATGAACTTGAACTTGAACTTGAACTTGAACATGACTGTCTACAACTTTTTATTAATTTTAACTGTTAAAGTCGTTATTACCACGTCATTACCATCGTAACGTAATAAGATTTAGTAATCATATTACTTAAAATAAACAACTCTGCTTATACGGTTGCTCGAAAACAATCGAAATATAATCTACATATAGATAGTGGTATGCAAGAACTATTATTTTATTTTATTTATTTTATTTTACTTTCTTCGGAAAACTTACAGCTAATTACTTACAAGATAGTATAAATAGTATAAACGAAAATAGAATTAAATAAAAAGCCATTTACAAGTTTATATTATTATTATATTATATTTTAATTATTTTTTCTTCCACCATCTACTCACTAGAATATCGAGTCATACTTTTACTCAGTACTAATAAGCAATTAAGACATAACAAGTCAGGTGGCGTTCAAAAACTAATCATTCTATCATGCCACAAGAAAACAGTGTGTATCAAGATAGTGGGTGCTTGTCACTCACGAAAGTATAGTCTTCGTGCCATGTGCAACTGAAGAGGATTGCAGTAATGGTTAGGCCACGGGCTAAAACCGGCACGTTCCCGGCACGTGAGGCACGTCACTGCACTCTGTACTTTGGTACTCGGCATTCGCCTGCGGTTAAGCTCAGCTGCACGTTCATCATCGGACAAATGCCCCTCGACGCAGATAGTGAACTAGCACACTTGCAACGGACCCTCACTGCCATTTCAATACACGATTTGTCTAAAATGAGACGAGACTTAAAACTAGGCTTGTAGAAAAAAACTCGAATTAAAAATATTAAAGCAATCACGAAGGCTGATCGTGTCGTCCATACCTAATTCAATTTTCCTTTCAATAATGTTAATATTATAATAATATTAACAGTTATGAAAGGCAGTTTCAGTTTAAGTTTCTTTATTGGTAACATTGTTACAAGGCTGACATATGTCAAATGTAAATAAACATTTAAATTGTGAATTACAATAATATTGTAATGTATCATTAAAATTATATACTCGTATATTATTAACATATTTTTTTTTTATTGTTAACCGACAAACAGTCAAATGCTCAAATAATTACACAAGTTAATAAATGTAAACCTACAGTCCCCTATATTTATACATAAAAATAGGTTTCAAAGTTAAATTAAAGAATAAAACCATACTTTAGAGAAAGCAAACAAAAACACTATGTACAATTTTAGAGAAAACTATAAAAAAACGTATTTTTTTTTATACTTAACGACAGTTAAATGAAAACGTTATTTCGTTTTTACTCAAAATATAAAACTATTACTGAATTACTATTTGAGTTGAGTATTTATGTAGACTCACCTATATTTTTTTTTAAATATAGTTTTATTTAAACATACCAAAAATTTGTAAAATTTTCGTAGGTAGCTAAACAAACACTATTTCGACAAAGCATCACACAGTATAATTACATTTGGCCTAATTAGACGAATTGTTGAAATAACAAAGGGATGGGAGCACAACTTGCGGAGCGGGCTCGAGCTTTATTAATAGGGCCCGCGCCCGCCTTGCTAGAACCTGGAGGAAATTGCACTCTCCAAGAGAAAGCCGCTAAAATGAATAGCAGTGATTACCGCCGCCGTACATAATCAGCGCAGAAACGCAAAGCTTGTTCCCCCGTCATCGCATCACATTAAGCCGGAGACACCGAGCGAGGAGCCGACGGACGCCCGGAAGGCCGAGTTATTGCCGTCCTGCGATTATTGACTACTTATATACATGCATTTTTCTTATTGATAGCGTGAGAAGGGTCGGTCTAAATCAAAGACCAATTCAGTAAAGTTGGATATAGTGGGAAATCTTCTTTGTGTAGCCAATATTTGTTTCAGTTTTTCTATTCAGCTACCTTAGCTGTTTGAACAAAACGTACTGGGTGCTGAATTTGATAGACCGTAATAATATTTTACACGTTTAATATTATCTTTGGGTCTTTGTAATAATATGATTACCCCGACGTTTCATCTGGATTAATGGACAATGGTGACGAGGTATCAAATTGTTTTATTATAATTATCACGTCATTTTATTTTTTTAAATATAGTTGTTTTTTTTCTTTTCCTAATAATAATGTAGGTATGTTCAATACGTTGTAACTTATTTGTATATCTTATCTATCTTTGTTAAATAATAATATGCTGTTGGTATTCCGAATAAAATTTGCATGTTTTCTTAAGTCAACGGACACACGCCATTAGGACAGCTCATTTGTTCGTGAAGCTCATACTGTGCTCATACTCACCCAGCTGCGTCTATATAGCACAAAAGCCAGGTCATTGCCACTGACTGCCCGAGCTACAATGGGCGCGTTATTGGCTCGTGTCCGTATCCCGCGCCGATTGTTCACGTCTCGGCCGTCAGCGGTCGTCGGCGGGGTGGCGACGCGGGCGCTGCTGTTCCCCACTCATTAAGCGATGCAATACCATGCTCGTATTTTTTTCTGGATAACTATCTCCGGGCCTGTGAATGTGTGGGCAAGGCCGGCTCACAGCTCATGAGGTCGTAGTTAAGTCAAACATAATGTTTGATGCGGTATTTATTATAACACTCTCATCTCAAGTGTCACAAACTTTTTACCTGGGTATATCATTGAGGAATATAAATAAGTTAAGAATTAACTTCATCCAACTTTATTACACAAAGTAGAGTGTACAGATGGGCCCGTGTGCGGAAGTTTTTAATTGAATACCACCAGGAGGCATCGATTATTGGCTGAAATTTTTCTTAGTTTGTTTAGTGCTCTCATTTTTGACAACATCTTTTAATGTTTTAAATTTAAAAAGAAAAGCTCACTATTATAGTTTGAATAATGCCACGCCTACGCCTACGCCAAGACGCGTTATACGCTTATAATAACCAAGTGTGTAAATTTCTACTTATCCTTTTTGGACCCACAAGCTCACAAGATATGTTTTAACTGTTCCAATTAGGATACGTATATTACTTTGGTCTGATGACACCAAAATTAACCGAATTTATTTTTCACGTGATCTTAATGATTTCTATGTTCGTTCCTTTGTTCTCTAAAAGTGTTTAAACGAAATAACTACACTAACTTATCCATTCCCACTACGACTAAGTTAAATAAAAGGTAAACTTACTCGTTTATCAAATTATTCAAAAGCCGATTTTTCAAACCCTTATCAGAGTTTCTGCCTTCTAGTCTCAAGAGGGCGGAGAGGGACCGATAGTGAAAATACGAATCCGTTAATAAAAACATCTATTAACCTTCGCTGAGACTTTCTGCTTATTACAAATGCCATCTAATTGTCTGTAAAGTCAATAAGAAAAACTGTACTATCATTACCCCGCTCTTTGTATTGTATTGTATGTACTAGCACCTAAGCTTAATGAATGTTTTTTATTACAAAAAATAATAGGGACGTAAGTTAGTTTAGTACAGTTTTTAAATAATACAAAGTTATAATAAAATTACTTATAAATCCTCGTAAAAATATCCCGAATTCCTAACTACAGCCAAACATTTCCGATTAGGAGGACGACGTTTGTTCAGAACTTTAGCAATAAAAAGATAATTACTCGATAAAAGTGGATCAGTAGATGTATTAAATATCACTTCGTAATTTCCTTACAAACGGGAGCCGGCAAGACCTAATGGTTGCTAATGGAGCTCTGTGGCCAGATTTCATATAAAAATATTCAATATACCTTCCTCGAAAATTTAACTTGCGAAAGCAGTAAACTGTGCGGTAAATGCGTTTTACCGCACTAGTGCGATTTTATTGCATTTTTTTTTTATTCCTAAGGTCTTCGTCTTGTTATTTAAATCGATTCGTACAGCAAGAAAAGTATTTTATATTTACAAATAGAAACAAAGTCAACGTCAAATTTTTTTAATCGCATTAAGATTTTTACAAATCATTTTTCGACGTCAAATCTATCATGAATCGTTCACTACCAGTGTACGCCCTCTGTGGAGAAGAACGGCCAGAAGAAACTCCACAGGAATTGTATCTTTTGTACTTTTCTTTTAAATATATAAAGAATCATACACGAGTCATAATTGCAATATACTCCGCTGAATTGTAAAATTATAAAAATAAAATTATCTCGATTTATCAAGAATCATTTCTAGTAGAGTAGGGAGAGTAGGAGTAGAGGCTGAATGTTCGCCAGAGCCTTTTCTCCGTAATTATGCTTATAAAAAAGAAACATACTATCGTTTTATAGTTGGCGCCAAGTTTATAAAATTTTCATTTAATTGTTTTACATTGAATGTTGTTTTATGAGTTAATGATAAATGTAAATAGTAAGGATACCCAAACTGCGCGCGATATAATAAAGGTTAGTTTTTACAACTTCTACATGATCAATTTTACCTGTAGTATCGTAGCTCTTATAGGGGGTACCTTTCCTAACCTTAATTTTAATTATTTATTATCAGTTTTCTCACAAGTGTATTGAAAAACGTCGTAAACAAACGGATCTTAAGTTTTATAACAAACTCGTGACATTAACTCACCTACGGCTCGGGCTTACAAAAGTCACCTCGTTTGTAATTTGCCACCTACGAACCTCTTATTATCATAGGGGTGCATTTAAAATAGCCAATCCGCCATCTTGGATGTCCGCCATGTTAGATTTAAGTCACGTGACTATTTTTTTCGTATTCCTGACAGCAAAGCCTTTCATTTGATACCCATATCATGGGGGTGCATTTCAAATAGCCTGCCCGCCATCTTGCACGTCCGCCATATTGGATTTAAGTCACGTGACTATTTTTTTCGTTTTCCTGACAGCAAACCCTTTCATTTGATACCCATATCATGGAGGTGGATTTCAAACAGCCAGTCCGCCATCTTGGGGAGGCCGCCATATTGGATTTGTAATGACGTTTCTTAGCTAGTCATGTATTGTCATCAGAACTCAGAGCGTGTGCAAAATTTCATCCTAATCGAAGACCGAAAAGTGGGTCAAATTAAGATTCCAAGATTTTCTTACATACATAGTTACAAGTGAAGCTAATAAAAGCGTGTTAAAAACAGGCCAACTTTTACATGAATGACAGCAACCGTCATTTGTTTACTAGCTACATAGGGGTTATTAGGGATATCAACTATTGACACACTTCCCAATAATTCGGGTAAAACTGTTATGTTAATCTATTTGTTCATAAAAGTAAAAAATATAGTAGTACTGCATTGAACTGTTTATATTTTTAGTTCAAGTGCACTTATATGATTAGTCAAGTGAGAATATTTATTTTAAGTAAGTACCTACATATTCCATACTAATATAACGGGGCTTTAAGGATGGACGATCAACGGCTTGATATTATTTGGTAATTATCGTTGACCGACTGCTTTAAAAATAAATATCCGGTGGTCCCTGTAGGTAGTTTACAAAGACGAAACCATTATTTGGAATTGTAAATAATGACCGACTTTTTGATTGATTAGTAGCTAAGCCGATTGCTTTCAAATCGATATGAGAGATTGAGAGTGCCTATAGTCCAGTTAATAATAAAATATTTGTTAGGATTAAATAAAAAACTGATAAACACTCCGCGTCAACTATTACTTAAATTGGCGTGGAATTTTTTAATGGAAAAGTGGCAACACCAAGAAAAACGCCAAGATGGAGTCGTATTTATTGAACATAAAATACCAAAATTATTTTTATTAAATATTATTAGTTTCTGGGTTATTGGTTTCTGGGTTATTTACGCTTGAAACGAGATTGTGTACTAGGTCATTTTTGAATATCCTTTATAATCTCTGCACAATTTTATAATGCAACACGACGTTTTCGATCACAATCACAAAAGTTTACAAGAATTTATCACCTAATGCGAGCGTATCCCGTGATGTCATAAATGACACCCCCTATATAAAAGGTACTCTGTGAATGACACTGAGAGGCGGAAAACGACTTATCGTCCAACAGTTGGACTATATTTTTTTCGACGTTTCTACGCCGTCACTATAAATCTAAACCGTATATAATCTAGGAATGTACTATTATATATTATTTACTAGCTAATCTACGTTAATCTGGCAAACAAAATTGAGCTACGTTCAAAAATGATTATGCAATGTCACGTAACAAATCTGAATACGGATTACAGTTTCAGTTGAAATCAAATAACAGTCACATTCGCATGCCGAATATGTGCGGACAATCGGACACGTGGGATCAGAGGGGGCCCGGCAGGGGGAGCGGGGGGCGCGGGCAGGGTGAGGGGGGCGCATGACGGACGGGGATTACAGTGGGACGCGATTCAGAGGCTTTTTCTAGCCACCTGCCCGAAGCAAAAAGCGATATAATAATATTCATGTTTCATGTCTGTTTTGGAGACCGTCAACTTGTGTCTGTGACCTAAATTGAAAGTGAACATCTGCTGACGCCTTTTTGAATCGAAAAGTATGCCAAAAAGGACAAAATGGAACAGATGCAACAAAACGAAAAGTACTACGGGACAAAACAGAAAAGAACCACAACTTTTGAAAAATTTAAGAAATTATAAATATGTAGCTGCTATGTGGCTGCCAAAGCGTTTATTAAGCACGAAAAATATTTACTTAGCCAATTTTAAGCTTTAATCTAATTTTATATTTATTATTTTTCAATAAGATACTGCCAAGTGCCAGTAGCTTAAAATAAAACGCTGTCGGGATCCCTCGTTCCCAGCGGCGAACTCGCGTCGATTGTTTTGTTATATCGCGCATCGATTGCCGATTTATTACTTCTGTTAGTTACCTCTCCCGATGGATATTTCATTAAAACTGTGATGGATATTGCACAGTTGCACAGCTGTCGGACTCGTTTATAGCAATGGATTAAAAAAATAATAGCTTTTCAAAATATACTATACGTTGTATCAGATTTAAAAGGAGGAGGTTCACAAATTGTTGAAACGATTTTTATGTAGGTATGCAACGTATTTTGTCAGTTGGGTAGGAGGACGATTCAAATAAAACAGATCCAAATACGGGTGCTGCAGCTTAAGCGATTTGCCATTTTGCTTGGCCGCTATCTGCATTCACATTGTATTGTACGAGAGATCTGTTTATTCTTGATACAGTCAGCCGAGTTAATGACAAAAAAAATAGGTAGAATCGAATGATGCTAATTCGGGATGAGTTTTTTTCAGCCGAGATAAGTTCGCGCTGCTGGGCCAAAATAACTCACGTGTCTCCCTCCACACAAGTCGTGGTTGTGGCGAAGGACTGTTTGCTGCATGCCATCACTGCCATCGCTCGTGCAGATGCATTTATTTGCGGGCTTGCAGTCTGAATACGTGGAACGTCCATCGATTCGTGTGGGAGTTAGGCTAGATGTTCCTTTGCTTATTGGAATGGAGTTTTGTGTAAACTTATATGTACTAACGTAATTAAATATCAACCTTTAAAATATTAAATGAATGAAATATACTTAATACAAAAATTAAAAAGTAAGGGTGCTTGTACACGGTGCAAGTAGCTGGAGCTAGTAAAGACACGGGCTACTTGCGCAAGCAGTACGTACAAGTTATTTGCTCGTGGTCAAGAGCTACATGTGCATGCTATTCGCGCCGCCGCATTGCAGAGCACGCGGATTAGTTGCGCGGGTGTGGCTCGCTTTGGTACATGCTCGTGTCGCTAGAACCGCACATGTTTTTGAACGGTAAGTTTACGATGCATATAACCCGCGCAAGTGCCTCAACATGCGCAAGCTACTTGCACCATGTACAAGCACCCTTACTAACTAATATACCTACTTAATACTTTTATTGATATTAATTTGTGTTATTTTTTTTGTATACGCTGCACGCTAATTTGATTGAATCAATCCAACGAACTCGTGTATTGTGGGACTCAGAGGGATTATAAAACGAGATGCGTTTTATCGCCTGTAGCACAGAACTGTAGTTTGTTTACTACGAGTAATGATTGAATTTCTCGCACAATGGCACTCTTCACCGACCAACATGGTGGAAATCAAACTTTGCACTTAGTCCCGATTATCCTAAACTACCTACTCAAGAACTAAATAATAGAAGGCAGGAGGATGTTGTAACACGCACGACTCGCCACACGGTAAACTCGTAAATCCCTTGTTGGATTCTCTGCCAGCGTTGGGGATGCCATGGAAAAGCATATTTATCTGCTCGGATAAATCCGGAATGTCCTACATAAAATAGTTTGATAGGGATCCTTGAAGAAGAAAAGTCATTACAGCTGGACATTAGTTTATATTTTTTAAATGTAGCAAGAAATGAAAAATCTGGTTATATTAGTTTTTCATGAGTTTTTAAATTCACAGATAGGTATCCATGACGTATGCTGGCACGTGGCGCGTGGGTGGTTCCTCCGGACCTCCGGTGTAGGAATGTGCCTCGCGCGTCCCGGCGCCCACGCACAGGTGTGCGCTCCATCCAACTCCGGGAGGAATTTAACGACTTCTGTCCCGTCAAACAGTGATAATGTGAATTCTGCGAAACTAATTAATCCCGCGGGATGGACGGGTCGGGATCACGGGATGGCGACCCGGGTCGGGAGCAGAATGTGCTCATCAGAGCGCTGTGATATTGTAATTTGGTCCCACTTCAGACCCGTCGCCCGTTGGCGGCGGCGGCAGCGATATCACCCGACATGAGGCCTAATGAGTTTTACGTGTGTGTAGTAGCATTAAATTATGTCATTTTTTTGCTTATTCTACAAACGTTTTACTTTTTTGTTAATTATAGTTAGATGCAAGATACGACAAACAAAAAAGACCGATAAGTTTGATGCGACGCGACGTACAGTCTCATTATAACATGCGACGCGACGTGCAATTTCATAAACAGGCACAGACCGTGAGAATAACATAAAATAAGGTAAATCAGTTCTTCGCACAACTTTCCCGTTTTTTTTTCAATAGTCTAAATTAGAGTCAGTATCGGAAATCAACCGTTGTTGAATAGGCATTCAATTGCAAAAGAACTTTTACATGAAAGGTACCAAATAACTTTTACCAAGAAATCCAGCTTAGCGGGGTTCCATGGGAGCGCACAGACGACCGACATAATCATTATATTATAATGTTGTTCACGTCTCTCGATGTAATGATGTCGGAGCTTGACGAGCCCGACGAACAGTTGTTTATTTACTAGTCTATTTCATATAAGATTAGACAGAGGTCGCGCCAATGCAGGCGTTCTCGACATTTCGGTGTTCTTGATCACATAGTGTTAATATATAAAGACATTTATGAAAAAAAAACTAACTAAGTTCGGATCCGCCGCTCTCGAATCTATCTTCTCCAGGCTCCATTATCTATCACCAGTACTCTACATATTCATAAATCTCACATCCACCCACAGCTGGGTAAGTTTTAAATCTCAAATTTCAATCAGTTCTGTTGTGTCATGAGCGGCATGACAAGTAACATATTAATATAGGTACAAAAAAATATTAAAAAATTTAATATTTTATTTTATTTTAATATTTTTAGTTTTTGTAATGAATGACCAATATTGTTGTCTCTTAAACACATTATATAGGTAAATCAATATAAAACGTTAAAGTTTTTGTTGTTTTTTAGCATTTCTCATTCCAAAATAAGTTGTATATGTTTTTGGAGACCATACATAAATACCTTTATTTGGTACCACTCGATAGGTTATGGTAAGAAAAAAAAATGAAGTTATATGTTTTGGCGCCAAAAATCAACCATATTAGTTTTTTATAATTTTGATGTACCCAGTGTCACAAGTAAGACGAATCTAACGACAGCTGAAATCCATCAAGCTGTTTAGGCTGTAGAGCGTGCCAAAGAAATATACATGCATACATACATAATAAATACATACAAACATACACTCGAAAAACATAACCCTCCTTCTAAAGCAGTCGGGTAAAAACAATACATTATCACACTAAATATCTGCTGAGAACTAATTATAATTTTATTGCATTATACTTTTTAAAATTATGATCCATTTGTTGCAGACCTACGCTTTTAATTCTACACTTTTAAAAAGGTTCGGAGATGGTCAACGGCCTGACGTCCAGCAGCTAGTATCTACGTTCTATATGACAGACAGTGTCTAACTTCGTATAGTTGCAATTGATTATACTTACTTATATAATAGGATGAATGACGATACAAAAACTTTTTATTGCACACAAAAACAATAGGCTTGTGTCAACTAACAATGAAATCAATGGATGAATGTTTCTAGACGTAAATTGTAATATTTAAACAGGGAAAACCGAAATAATTCCACATAAAAATTAATGATTATTGTTATTTTTACAAATTAAAATCAAATAAATACCCCCCCTGGCCCCTCCGCTGTGAACGTCAATCAGAACGTATTACGTCACATAGTGGTATGCCGCCATTGTTGTTTTGACGCTTGGTTAACTTTTTCATACAACAGCACAAGTGAACACAATCGTTTGCCACTATGTGACGTCATTCACGACGCCATGACACTTTCTTGTGTTTTTACGCCAGATTAAAAATATTTTCTTTAAACTTAAAATATGTGTTTTAAATATAATTTTTATCATGAAATATTATTTTTTTGGGGTAATACAGGTACTAAACTAACGAAATAAGCCATTTTTGAAATTTACGACACAGGCCTATTACAACATAATCTATATAAATAATAATGAATGTTGCTAACCGCAAAACTCAAGAACGGCTCGACCAATTACAGCTCATTTTTATTTTCGTATGTTACAGGTAAACGGAAAGTTTTAATAAAGAGAAAGGGTAGGTGTAGGGTAGGTGTTGTAGAGTATTAGGGTAGAGGTAGGAAACAGCACTAGGCAATAGGCGGCCTTATTGCTTTGAGCAATTTCTTCCAGGTAACCCAGCAATGCTTATAAATATTTAGTGCAATATTTAATGACCTGATCTACCGCGAACATTATTGTTTAATAAAAGACATTCCAATTTGTCTTGGCCATTGATATTATGGCAGTCCTAGCACAATGCAAGCAAACACATTTTGGTAGTGAACAACTACATACCAATTTTGATGTTAAAAATGGATTCATAATTTAAAATCATTTGACTTAGATTTTATTATTGTTGGTATATACGGAATCCTACATAAATCCGTGTTCGCACTTGGCTCGTTTCCAACATTTCTTTCATTGTAATTTACAGAAGCCTAGTAAATACCTCCTCCTTACCGGGGAATGAAAAGACGAGGAGAGAAGTCTCAGCAGCGATCCACTCCTTTCACTCCTGCTTCTTAACTTTGGCGTGTTTGTAAGTAGATTTAATTAGGTAGGTGCCGTACCTACACAAACTTCCGAAAATGAATAGTCCCTCAGGTAAACAGAACTTACACAAAGACCAGCTTATATTAATAGTCCCTCAGGTAAACAGAACTTACACAAAGACCAGCTTATATTAAAAAGAAAGAAGCCAAGTTTTCTTTCTTTTATTATAAAAACAAATTTCAGACCGGCTCTCCCGAAGTACAAGGGAATTTATCATAACGAATACTGAAAAAGTTTGAGGTTCCGGAAAAAATGGCCGTTTATACAAAAAGTATCATCCCTGAGGATTTAGTTCCACTCCGAGATTCTTGGCAGACCCAGGACCAGCAACGCCGAAAAACTCTTCCAACTTTATCTCTGTCTCTCTCTCTCTCTCTCCAGCAGATTTTAAGCTAGCTGCTATTAAATTGGATTGGATTTACTGCTTCTGCATATCAATAATAAAACATAAAACTAAGTATAGGTAGGTTAGGTTATAGGTATACGATATTGTTCTACTTTACTATGGAAGCGTTGTTGATACGTATGAAATGTTTAAGATATTTTTGTACCTTTCTATAGAACTTCATGGCGTGAATATTCCCGGGGATGTTAACGATGATAAACCCACCTGGGAAATTATGACCGGTTTCCTTATAGTCTTGAAATTCTAATTAGTAAGTGTTTTGTTTTGTACGTACACAAGGTTCATAATTGGTTTAGATATCAAACAAGTTAATTTGGTACCCTCGTTTTTACACTTGTCATTATAGTTGGGTTATTATAGGATGGGTTCTGACAGCTTCAAAATTTTTCATACGACGTTAACAACTTTTTTAAATAATATTCAGTTTAAAAACCATATTAGCTAAAATATTTAAAAAAAGTAACTTCACCTCTTATTTTATCATTAAACAGTATGTAATTTTACTTAATAAATAAATAAATAAACAAACGAAATAATATTAAAAAGTTTTTAAAATTTTAATCTGTAGAGCTCATCCTACAGTAACTCAAGTATAGTAGGTATTAGTTGTTGTAATATCGATGTAAGACGGACGTATTGAATTGAATCGAATTAAGTGATATTATTTAGTATTGCAAAATATGGATTCAAACCGAATTATGGTGTCGAAGTTATTATTATTATTATTATTTTATTCAAAATGGCCGGTGTTAAATAGTTTCAGCGTACAAAATGGTTTTTCAAGTCTGGTAGGTATGAGGTCTTAATCCTTGTGGTCTAGAGTACACAGGAAAGAGATGCATGTGTTTTTTGACGAGGAGACCTATCTCCAGTACATACATACATACATACATGGAAAAGAATCAAGTCTTTCAAGGGCTTCTATTATTAGACTGAGTCAAAACGACATTCAAAACCGACTCATGTTTCGAAATCATTTGAAAATACAATTCTAGAACAAAATAAAGCTGCCAGTGTGCATTTATCACATGCCAGCATTTTTAAATAACAGAGCAAGGAGTATTGGTATTGCTATACCTAACACCATTATTGCGCTGGAGGTGGGACATGGAGAATAACAAAAATTGATGAAATGCTAAACCCTGCGTTCCGAGACGCACTGAAATCAATTAAAGCATACCGAATTACTGTCAGCCAGCAGGCATAACTCATACGTTTTTTTGCTTTTCTGATCGCTGACGGCGCTGAAAATTTGATTCGGAATGTGCCCTAAAATGCACGATTCTGTGGTTAGTGAAATACTTAGCCAGCCTACTGGGTGACTAATAGAGTACCTAGAATTTGTTCCTATTTGGGCTACCTTGTGAACCTATTATAATAACAACAAGTCCTTTGTTTACTTATTATAATAATGGTGGCTTCTTAAATTACGTATTACACAGTCGCCATCCCAAAAAAAGTACAAAAAAATAGCCATTTAAAAATGAATTCTCCTATAACTATTTATCTTAAAACTGTGTTCCTCTGCTCTGCGTCATTTGTGCTTAAATAGGCTTGTGTCAACTAACAATGAAATCAATGGATGAATGTTTCTAGACGTAAATTGTAATATTTAAACAGGGAAAACCGAAATAATTCCACAAAAATTAATGATTATTGTTATTTTTACAAATTAAAATCAAATAAATACACCACCTGGCCCCTCCGCTGTGAACGTCAATCAGAACGTATTACGTCACATAGTGGTATGCCGCCATTGTTGTTTTGACGCTTGGTTAACTTTTTCATACAACAGCACAAGTGAACACAATCGTTTGCCACTATGTGACGTCATTCACGACGCCATGACACTTTCTTGTGTTTTTACGCCAGATTAAAAATATTTTCTTAAAACTTAAAATATGTGTTTTAAATATATTTTTTATCATGAAATATTATTTTTTGGGGTAATTACAGGTACTAAACTAACGAAATAAGCCATTTTTGAAATTTACGACACAGGCCTATTCTTCACAGATATATTCTATTTCACTCACACATACATTATCTCGCTCTCCCCACAAATACATATACACACACATACACACACACACACACACACTTACACACACTCATACACACACACTTACACACACTCACACACACACACTTATCTAGCGGCTTTACCTTGCTAACAATATGAGTATTGCTTAACTTTTAGTTTTATTAATGAAATATGTATAATGTATATTGCCAAATCACTACACTGATGTCGAATCACTGTCAATAATGCAAAGCTGTGTCAATTTTTTCTGTTAGCTGACGTTTATAATCAGGATTTTCCTATTTTAAATGTTAGCCGTCCCACTTTTTACTATCATTAGCCATACGCTATTTAAGCTAAAATATCTACATACAGTGTAAATTGGCTTTGTTTTTTCAAATAAAAATTTATTATTATTATTATTAATACATTGCAGGTGAAAAGCTTGAAGAAAGCGCCTACGCGAAGTGGGGTGATAAGAATCCGGACGGGGGTGATAAAGAGCAGTGCGGGTCGATGTTCTTCCGGCGCGTGCGGCCGCAGTTCGCCGCGCGCCGGGTAACTCAACGACCTCGGCTGCGACGAGCGCTGCTTCTATATCTGCGAACACGCCATCGGTGTTGAAAACATCGACGAACGGTTTAACGGACCAATAGATCTTTTCGTTGAAATCACCACGACCTAACTTATCAGTAACTGGACCTCACTGTACTGATAATGTCAATAGCGTCGTGTCCGTTGGCTTATACTGGAAAAAGGAACTTTAAGGAACTGACTCTGATTTTGAATGCTTTGAAAATATATTGTGTATCACATTTTAAACATTTTTTACGCCACTACCTGCTTTTTATTAAGTTTCCTTCATCAACCAATATTAATATGTACTTAATAGAAATACCTACTTTGAAATTGTTTTATTTTTACTTGTATAAAATATATACAGACGGACAACCCTTTCTTATATACCTATAACAATACCTTAGAAACACTTTAAATAAAAATTTTGGCACAATGGATCGTATATGAAAATAATTTAAAAAATCCCGCTTACGGTGATCACCAAACTAATGGCAACACCATAAAAAGCGTGTTGCTAGTATAAATATTATCTTCTGTTTTTTTCTTAATACAAAAATACTTTTTACTCTTCTTAAGACTCTTTAAATAATAATATTCAATAAAATAATAAATTCTAGAAAGACAATCGTTTATTTTTTTCGATCAAATGTGCCAAATTATTAAAAGATCCACACAAGTTGGTTCATGAATGTCAAGTTTTATTCTGTTTCGTCTATGGTTGTTACACTTTAGCCAACGTGAAGATAAAAAACTAACCTCAAATTTGCAAAGTTTTCTTTTTTATTTAAGACAAAACCGTATTATTATTGCTTTTTAAAGCTATTAAAATATTCTTATAATAAATTGTTCAGTTTTGTGCACTTTCTGCTGTAAATAAGTGCAAATAAGATTCTGACATTACTTTTCTTTGGCGCTCGAATGCCCGAACAAAAGTTGACGTTTGTTTATTTTATGCTGATAGCATTTTAGTGAATAAAAGATTGGAAATTATGTCCTAGCCCTCTTCAATTTTTTATACAAAGTCTCAGGTATGTCCAAAATAAGTAATTATTATTGTTTAGCCAAAGTGTTTACAAATTATGATTGTGACTTCCGTTTCAAAACAGGAAAAGGAAACGTGTTTAATGGCGCACATTCTAGCCGACTTCCATATCCTGTACTTTTATTTATGAGCGCAATTTCAAATACATGGAGTTTCTTCTGGCCCTTCCTCTCCACAGAAGGCGTACACTTGTAGTGAACCGTGAACGTGCCAACCAGGGACAAACTTCTTTTGTCCTCGTAGCTTTGACGTCGAAAAATGATTTTATTAAATCTTACTTCGAATAAAGATATTTTTATCTTTTACTTCATATTTTTGTTTATTTACTTACTTCTTACTGGAATATAATATTCACTTTTCACCGCTCATGCATATAGAAATTATCTCATTATCATTATTTATGTGTCAAAGTCATTATTTATGTGTTGTGAACTTAAATGATGTTGCTAAAAAGTTATCCTTTATTATTACTATCTATCTACTGAATGGGATTATAGGATTATTTGGATAGGTAGATGAATACTGTGTCTGTCAGTATAGTGGTCAGATCAATAACTGAGGTCTACTTTAATTATTACTCAGTTACTAAAAACCAAAACACAAAAACTTCCTGTGCCTATTTAGTTTGTGTTAAGATTATTGTGTGTGAGATGTCCCCACAGTTAATTTTATTTTACACATGGGTGGAGTGGTAACAAATATAGTGGTATTGAAGCAAAGTTCCCCGTACTTAGTCGTCTTCATTTACCAAAACAAAATGGATTCGCAGAAATCATAAAATTTAAAAGTTGTGAATAATTTTATTGACTTCATTGAGAAGGTACTGAATCAAACCTTTTTTCACTCTCTCTTTAAAACTATAGTCGACTAAACTCAACCTGCATTATTTCTTGAATCTCCTCAGGAGCAATCGTCAACATCAGCCATGAAGACGGACCTGTGCAATGATGAGGTGGTCCTGCAGCTCAGCGATCCACAGATGCTTATAGTATGCACTTCTTATTTATCAAAGTTATTTAAGTTAGGATCGATGTAGGTACTATGAAATTAAGTAAAGTAGTGTAGTTGAATAAAGTAAATACAGATGTGTATATTTCAATTTAGTTACACAAAATAACTTATTGGTTTGTGACCTGAGCCATTGAATAATACTTATTACAGTACTTGAAATAAGCAGTTACCTAAAGTAAGTTTCACGGAAATTAGAGAAGATAATTGTTAATAGCAAAGTAGCTGGACTATTTCACACCGCGAAATTTGATTATTATAAATTGAACGGCCACTTATAACACTTACATTACACCAATAGGGGACCAGACTGATCACCATATTTTATGAATTATTTTTAAAATATAGATTAGTAGCAGACAATTCGCGAAGAAAAAAACAGAATCGCTTGAAAAACGAATTTACAGTGAGCTTTTAAAGTTTCAATATGTCTGTCTCTTTCAAAAACGATTTTTTGTATGGAGATTGTATGACGTTACTAACAAATGACGTCACAAGTGGGTATGTGCCGGTCAATTTTAAAGATAGAGCAAAAAATATTTTATTGTTCGATAGCAGAAACTAAGAAGTTTGGATTTATAAAATTTAAAAAAAGTAGTCTGATCCCCTATTGATAGAAGATAATATCAATATGAATACAAAATAACTTGTGCAACATTGTCTTAAAACATGTCTAACCGAAGTTATTTCAAATTTTCACTTTCTGAATTGTAATTTATTATCTGTCTGGTAATCGGTAGTTGTATGCATTTCGTTGCGTCTGTTAGGCGGAAGGTGTAAACCTGGCGGGTGCGGGCGGCGCTGCGGCGCGCGCGTCCACGGCCGCGGTCGAGTGCGGGCGGCGGCTGCTGCTGGCTGCACGCGCTGGCGACACCGACACTGTGAGGCACCTCATGTCCAAGGGTGCACCCTTCACTACCGACTGGGTAAGTGTGCTCTAGCAAGTAGTCTACGACACTGCGGCCAGAGGTTTGGATAAACTTCAACGGCCAGTAGAGAGTGGAAATCCTTATAATTACACCTACAATCCTTATAATTATCATTTACGGGATAAGTCCGCCTTTGCACTGTAAACTTTTCTTGTGACTTCTTATTGTAATGTTACTTTTATTGTGCAATAAAGTGTTTACATACATACATAATTGTAAATTATGTTTTACAAGTTTACTTATATAGACAAGTTTATTATTAAAAATAAATTTAATTTATTAACTTTTCAATATCATTTTCAGTCACTGTTACATTCTCGGGCAAGAACTCTTATACCAAATATTTATATGATCATCCTGAGAGCAATCTTGAATTACGAATAGCTACTTCAAAATGAATGTGCTCTCAAAATCAAAGTATCCAGCTGCTTGCGCTGGCTATTCTACATCGTAGAGAGTGTAGAGGTATAAGAAATTATAGACATAATTTTATTGATCGTTAGCTGGGCACGTCGCCGCTCCACCTGGCGGCGGCGAACGACCACTGCGAGACGGTGGGCGTGTTGCTCCGTGCGGGCGTGAGTCGGGACGCGCGCACCAAGACCGAGCGCACGCCGCTGCACCTGGCCGCCTACAGCGGGCACGTGCGCTCCGTCACCAAGCTGCTCGAGGTGAGTCGGGACGCGCGCACCAAGACCGAGCGCACGCCGCTGCACCTGGCCGCCTACAGCGGGCACGTGCGCTCCGTCACCAAGCTGCTCGAGGTGAGTCGGGACGCGCGCACCAAGACCGAGCGCACGCCGCTGCACCTGGCCGCCTACAGCGGGCACGTGCGCTCCGTCACCAAGCTGCTCGAGGTGAGTCGGGACGCGCGCACCAAGACCGAGCGCACGCCGCTGCACCTGGCCGCCTACAGCGGGCACGTGCGCTCCGTCACCAAGCTGCTCGAGGTGAGTCGGGACGCGCGCACCAAGACCGAGCGCACGCCGCTGCACCTGGCCGCCTACAGCGGGCACGTGCGCTCCGTCACCAAGCTGCTCGAGGTGAGTCGGGACGCGCGCACCAAGACCGAGCGCACGCCGCTGCACCTGGCCGCCTACAGCGGGCACGTGCGCTCCGTCACCAAGCTGCTCGAGGTGAGTCGGGACGCGCGCACCAAGACCGAGCGCACGCCGCTGCACCTGGCCGCCTACAGCGGGCACGTGCGCTCCGTCACCAAGCTGCTCGAGGTGAGTCGGGACGCGCGCACCAAGACCGAGCGCACGCCGCTGCACCTGGCCGCCTACAGCGGGCACGTGCGCTCCGTCACCAAGCTGCTCGAGGTGAGTCGGGACGCGCGCACCAAGACCGAGCGCACGCCGCTGCACCTGGCCGCCTACAGCGGGCACGTGCGCTCCGTCACCAAGCTGCTCGAGGTGAGTCGGGACGCGCGCACCAAGACCGAGCGCACGCCGCTGCACCTGGCCGCCTACAGCGGGCACGTGCGCTCCGTCACCAAGCTGCTCGAGGTGAGTCGGGACGCGCGCACCACGACCGAGCGCACGCCGCTGCACCTGGCCGCCTACAGCGGGCACGTGCGCTCCGTCACCAAGCTGCTCGAGGTGAGTCGGGACGCGCGCACCAAGACCGAGCGCACGCCGCTGCACCTGGCCGCCTACAGCGGGCACGTGCGCTCCGTCACCAAGCTGCTCGAGGTGAGTCGGGACGCGCGCACCAAGACCGAGCGCACGCCGCTGCACCTGGCCGCCTACAGCGGGCACGTGCGCTCCGTCACCAAGCTGCTCGAGGTGAGTCGGGACGCGCGCACCAAGACCGAGCGCACGCCGCTGCACCTGGCCGCCTACAGCGGGCACGTGCGCTCCGTCACCAAGCTGCTCGAGGTGAGTCGGGACGCGCGCACCAAGACCGAGCGCACGCCGCTGCACCTGGCCGCCTACAGCGGGCACGTGCGCTCCGTCACCAAGCTGCTCGAGGTGAGTCGGGACGCGCGCACCAAGACCGAGCGCACGCCGCTGCACCTGGCCGCCTACAGCGGGCACGTGCGCTCCGTCACCAAGCTGCTCGAGGTGAGTCGGGACGCGCGCACCAAGACCGAGCGCACGCCGCTGCACCTGGCCGCCTACAGCGGGCACGTGCGCTCCGTCACCAAGCTGCTCGAGGTGAGTCGGGACGCGCGCACCAAGACCGAGCGCACGCCGCTGCACCTGGCCGCCTACAGCGGGCACGTGCGCTCCGTCACCAAGCTGCTCGAGGTGAGTCGGGACGCGCGCACCAAGACCGAGCGCACGCCGCTGCACCTGGCCGCCTACAGCGGGCACGTGCGCTCCGTCACCAAGCTGCTCGAGGTGAGTCGGGACGCGCGCACCAAGACCGAGCGCACGCCGCTGCACCTGGCCGCCTACAGCGGGCACGTGCGCTCCGTCACCAAGCTGCTCGAGGTGAGTCGGGACGCGCGCACCAAGACCGAGCGCACGCCGCTGCACCTGGCCGCCTACAGCGGGCACGTGCGCTCCGTCACCAAGCTGCTCGAGGTGAGTCGGGACGCGCGCACCAAGACCGAGCGCACGCCGCTGCACCTGGCCGCCTACAGCGGGCACGTGCGCTCCGTCACCAAGCTGCTCGAGGTGAGTCGGGACGCGCGCACCACGACCGAGCGCACGCCGCTGCACCTGGCCGCCTACAGCGGGCACGTGCGCTCCGTCACCAAGCTGCTCGAGGTGAGTCGGGACGCGCGCACCAAGACCGAGCGCACGCCGCTGCACCTGGCCGCCTACAGCGGGCACGTGCGCTCCGTCACCAAGCTGCTCGAGGTGAGTCGGGACGCGCGCACCAAGACCGAGCGCACGCCGCTGCACCTGGCCGCCTACAGCGGGCACGTGCGCTCCGTCACCAAGCTGCTCGAGGTGAGTCGGGACGCGCGCACCAAGACCGAGCGCACGCCGCTGCACCTGGCCGCCTACAGCGGGCACGTGCGCTCCGTCACCAAGCTGCTCGAGGTGAGTCGGGACGCGCGCACCAAGACCGAGCGCACGCCGCTGCACCTGGCCGCCTACAGCGGGCACGTGCGCTCCGTCACCAAGCTGCTCGAGGTGAGTCGGGACGCGCGCACCAAGACCGAGCGCACGCCGCTGCACCTGGCCGCCTACAGCGGGCACGTGCGCTCCGTCACCAAGCTGCTCGAGGTGAGTCGGGACGCGCGCACCACGACCGAGCGCACGCCGCTGCACCTGGCCGCCTACAGCGGGCACGTGCGCTCCGTCACCAAGCTGCTCGAGGTGAGTCGGGACGCGCGCACCAAGACCGAGCGCACGCCGCTGCACCTGGCCGCCTACAGCGGGCACGTGCGCTCCGTCACCAAGCTGCTCGAGGTGAGTCGGGACGCGCGCACCAAGACCGAGCGCACGCCGCTGCACCTGGCCGCCTACAGCGGGCACGTGCGCTCCGTCACCAAGCTGCTCGAGGTGAGTCGGGACGCGCGCACCACGACCGAGCGCACGCCGCTGCACCTGGCCGCCTACAGCGGGCACGTGCGCTCCGTCACCAAGCTGCTCGAGGTGAGTCGGGACGCGCGCACCAAGACCGAGCGCACGCCGCTGCACCTGGCCGCCTACAGCGGGCACGTGCGCTCCGTCACCAAGCTGCTCGAGGTGAGTCGGGACGCGCGCACCAAGACCGAGCGCACGCCGCTGCACCTGGCCGCCTACAGCGGGCACGTGCGCTCCGTCACCAAGCTGCTCGAGGTGAGTCGGGACGCGCGCACCACGACCGAGCGCACGCCGCTGCACCTGGCCGCCTACAGCGGGCACGTGCGCTCCGTCACCAAGCTGCTCGAGGTGAGTCGGGACGCGTGCGCTTCGTCACGGCTAACCAGAATATAGTTAACTTAACAAGATTGTCTTGTAATATAACGACAGCTAACTATTTTGTCAACTTTATTAGTCAAATCAAATCTGGTAATGGTTTACAAGAGTATCTAGCACAATTAAACATAATGCTGTTTATTTAACACAGCATAAAAAAATTTGTAAAATGCATAAAAAATATTTGTATTCATTACATATTTTTAATTTTAAATATAACAGAATTATAGTATCGGTCGTAACTGGGCTTTATTTTGGAGATAACCAGTTTTTCAGTAGCTGTTGTTATCTTGTTTAAAGGATCAACCTATCCATGAAACTGAACAACTTTCCCCAAGAAACATAGGCTGTCGGACGAAAAAAATATGCATCTTCCGTAGTAAATCGATTAGCGCCGCGCGGTTTTGTAATATGAAAGGGACACTTTTTTTGACGACACTATAGTATGCCACTTTTTAATTTATATTGTTTTAGACGCATTTTACTTGAGCGACTGCAGTGAAGCGGCATATTGTCAAAGAGCCGCTAATCTCTTCTCTTTTTTCCTGCCTTTTGTCCCACGCCCACAATAGTTATGTGGGTTCGACCTTCGACCAGACATGTTTCTTTTGAAACTATTTTATAAGTAAACTGGATAACTGTGCAAATCGAGCCGTACCGTTAATTTAGTGATAAAAATTTACTTTAGTTTCATCTACTGTTGCGCCATTTCGCTGCAGCATCGGCTCTTGTGCTGTTCAGTCTTTATAGTGGTTAACAAAGTTGTAGTTTTTTTTTATTTATTGACTGAGCGAGCGAAGCGTCTCTGTTTCAGTTTGGCCAAATTTGCTTTTGTATGTCCATCTGTCCATCTGTTTGTTTGTTTCACTCTACAGGTCGCGTTTCTCAACCGATTTAGATTCTCGTGAAATTTTGTAAGCAGGTTCAATAAATTGAGCAGGTCACATTTCGTAACAATAAAAAAAAAAAAAAAGATAAAATAAAATATAATAAAGTTAAAAAAAATCAAATGGTCGGGGATGTTTGTGGAGTAAAAATAAATATGAAAAGATATACAGACTCGCGAGGTCTACAGCTCACAGAGCCACTAGTTTATTAAGTGCCTTTTTCGTCGTGAAGAATAGTCAAATAGATCCCCTATCCGTTATATTCGGTTACAGGGCGGCGCGATGGTAGACTCGTGCGACTTGCTCCGCATGACGCCCCTCCACTGGGCGGTGGAGCGCGGGCACGTGTCGTGTGCGCGCGCGCTGCTGAAGCACGGCGCCGACCCGCACGCGCCGAGCAAGTTCCGCCTCTCGCCGCTGCAGCTGGCGGCGCGCGCCGGCCGAGCCGACATGACGCGGCTCATGGAGGACTGCCTCAAGGAGAGGGAGGCCGTTCGATCCGTCGATGCTATTGTCATTGGTAAATCAAATATATATGTTTTATTTTAATTAGAATTTTACAAAATCATCCTTCGTTGTCAAACAAATACCAAGGACAAGGAAAGCTTTGTGTATATAATGTCGATTTATATTTCGCAGTTTCTTGGTGGTTGCTTATGAAGCTGCCAATAGGGGATAAAACTGGAAAAAAAAATGGCACAAGAGCATGTACAAAATGGGCGCTAGCCGCTATTGAATGACAAAACGTTAAAAAAAATCATCTCGCTATTTAAGTACATAATATCTTCATGCTTATGTGGCGCCATTTAGTTCCAGTTGTATTCCCTATTGAACTATTTACCTCGCTTCTATAATAAGTTCTGATAATTTGTGAGATATCTTATAGCTATGTCTCAATACAGTTTTGGGTGTTCTTAATTTTCGAAGAATGATTGATATTACGTAAATTTTATTCTTTTATTTTTTTAGAAAGGACAGCAGAAGAAGCCGCTTTGACGACGATAACAGCTCCAGAAACATCTACCGTGCGAATCCAAAGTAAAATCATTATTTCTATTAATGCTTAACGTTGATCAACGTTTAAATTTTATCCTATTTATGTTATAATTGCAGGAAAAACAGATGCAAAAGTTGTAAATTATAAAATAGCTACCACACCCGAGAAGAAACAGAATAAAGGCATACCTAAAATAAAGGTAAGATGTTAAAAGTGAGTGGATTTGAAAACTCAGTTCGAACTTCCTTTAATTGATCACTTGTTGAGTTTGTCTGCCTTATTTATTTATTAATAATAGGAAGACCAACAGCTAAAGTTAACTTAATAGTAAATACAGTAGTACCAAAAAGCCATTTACAGGTCTCCACATGTAGGTGCCAGAACATAAAAAAACACATAAGGTCATACACTCATAGGCCTGAATAGCTAACTAGCTCGCAAACAGATTGTTCAGTTAGAAAAAAAATTGTCTATTTAGCAGACGTCTCGCCGAATCGGAACCAGTGTTAAACAGGTCCAGGTCAAATTCTTGGCACAATTTATTAAAATTGCTGCTTGCACGCAAAAGAAATGAATTTTGACGGTAGTTCGTAGACACTGAGGGAAGATGAATGGGAGCGCTATTATGTAAGGTCAGTAAAAAATTTTGAAAGAAAGAAAGAAAGAAATTTATTTGCAGTACACAAAAACAATACAGAAGTAACAGATGAAGGAAGTGAAGTGGGTACATAAAAAAAAAACAATAAAGAAAAGTAGATCTAGGCAATCAATTTTGTTAGTGCTGATTTTAAGTAAATAAGATAGATCCGCAATTTCTCTTCTCATAGAGAGTAGGAGAATGTGGTGTTTTTTTTGCAGAGGTCCGAATAATTATTAGAGCGATACGGTTGCTTCGTCCGAAAACACAGGTACCGAATAAACTTTTTCTGGATCATTTCAATTTGCTCAATGTACTTAACATACATGGGACTCCATACCTGCGACGCATATTCCAATGAACAAAACAAGAATATAGAATTTTAATGGTCTTGACTTGAGAGAAATCCCTAGAGGAACGCAGCATGAATCCCAGGGCTCTATATGCTTTGGTTACCATGTTGTTAATGTGGGCGTCATATAATAGCTTGGAATCATGCAGAACCCCAAGATCCCTGATACATGTATCACGTTGCAATGTAGTAGTAAGTGAGTAGTTATAATTCAGTATAATACGTTTCCGGCTGAAAGAGACTACACAACACTTGAGTGATTAAGGTCCAAAAGTCTTCATGGCTTCATCTATCAACGGCTTGACGTCTAGCTTATTATAGTTTCTATGTTTTCATTCATATTTTTGGTAGCTTATTCGCATGAGTAAGCGCAGGATAGAAGATTTAAAAGCATATACGAACATTGAGGCACGCGTCCAGCATACCTGATGAAGCATACAGCGTATTCACACACTTGCGTATTTCCTATCTCGCTCAAAATTAACGTGGAAATTGCTACTGAGAATAGAGAACTATACGTGCTAGACGTCAAGCCTATCGTATTGGGGCCAGTTCAGAATAAATGTTCGAGCAATTTGCTGGCTCCTTTATGGCATGGCGGTTTGTGAGGTAGGTTGGCGATCTTATAACCCACGCACGATGAAGAAGAGGACTAGGCTCCATAGAAAATAATGCCGTATAAATATACCGGAAGACGTCCACTGCTGGACATAGGCCTCCCCTAAAGGTCTCCTCCGTGAGCGGTCCTGCGCTACTTGCATCCACCGGCGCCCAGCAACCTTCACCAAGTCATCTGTCCACCTTGTGGGATCTGCTCTCTCCGTTGATCTGTTACTCGGTCAGTTTCTCCTTTTACATAACGGGAGAGAAAACAAGATGTAGTGAAGTCCCCTTCAGCCTCATTCGAATCTAAGAGTTTCACTTTTCTTCACTGTTTCGTTTAAGTAACTATCACTTTATTTGCCTTTTTAACCCCCGACGCAAAAAAGAGGTGTTATAAGTTTGACCACTCTGTGTGTCTGTATGTCTGTGTGTCTGTCTGTGGCACCGTAGCTCTTATACGGGTCAACCGATTTGGATGCGGTTTTTTTTATTTGAAAGCAGGTTTTCTAGCGATGGTTCTTAGACATGTTTCATCAAAATCGGTTCAGCCGTTTCAAGGTCATCAGCTCTTTTGTTAACTGCGGTAGGGTTCTTAGACGCATTTTGTTTACTTTTTTTTACTTTTAAACGTACGTGTGACCTAAAATTTGAAAAACTCATGTATGCTATATAACTTTGCATGATGATGGAATTATTGGTCTGATGCTGCAGCCAGGATATCCAGCACTCTTGAAAAAATAATAGCAGATATGTGGTGTTTGGATTCGTTTTGCTCAGTATTTGATTCTACATACATTGCAATGGTGGCAACACGATAAGCTGATGCTGCAACCATGATATCCAGCACTCTAGTACACTCTTGAAAAAGTAATAGCAGATATATCGTGTTTGGATTCATTTTGATCAGTATTTGATTCTACATACAATGCAATGGTGGCTACACGATTGATGTAGCTAGGATATCCAGCACACTAGTACTCTCTTAAAAAATACTCTCCAATTTGATAGTGATCCTTTTAGATATAACTGTACTCGTATGATCAACGGCCCGTTACAGTCCACTAAAAATTATGAAATAAAAATAAATTTAAAATTTAAAAACCCCCGAAGCAAAAAAAGCAATTATTTAAAAAGTCAAAAATAATACCTATTGTTAGCTTTTTAATTTATTTTTTAAATTTTTAATTTATTTTCGCTACAAGCGAAAGAAGGGAGTCTTATTGGAAAATTTTAGATAGGTACAGATCTTGCGTATCAATACACATAAATACCATATTCGCTTTAGATGATGGTCATTCCTATTTTCAATGGAGCCAGTAAATTGCTCAGGCGTTTTGCTGTTCTATCTAAACTAACCCCTAAAGAAAATGGTTGGTATTTTGAATTTAGAAAGTCAGTGACCCTGCCGGCGCCGGGAGCGGGGTCGGGGGCGGGGCAAGTTCGGGTGGGGGCGGGTCGGGGGGCGCGGGGGCGGAGGCGCTGCTGCGGCGGCATGGCATCACGCTGCTGCCGGCCGACGACGGCTCCACTGTGCTCAGCGCGCTGCAGAGCGGACGCACCGTCGTGCTTTCTGGTAACTCAAGCATTGTGAAGTAATCCAGACTCGATTACTATAGACCTATACCGATCCAAGTCTAAAACTGTGGTGAGACCAAACTATGTCCCACCCCCAGTCCTGTTTAGGGTGTCGTGCATACTTAAGGAGTTATATTATGAAGCCAGACAATGCCAACCGTGTTGTTGAGCATTGATTTAGGATTATTTTTTTGCTACTGACACGATAAGAAGACGCAAGGTACAGCTGCATCCAACGCAGGTGGAGCACCCGAACATAAGCCTCCTTATCTTTTAAATAGTCCTCTTAATTATTATAAGCCTTATTACATAGCTGTTTTACAACATTCTTAAACCTTTGGTAGATTTAGCAGGACTCAGAGTAATTTTGCCTTTACCCACCGTGTTCCAGACGCTGGTAAACTGATGCTTAAAGAGAGCGGCTCCCTCCCGGGCTCGGCCCCGCGCCCCGAGGGTGGCGTGGTTCTGACGGCCACGCCCGTCACCACGCCGCCGCCCGGCGTCAAGGTCTTCACGCTCAACAGCAACGCCAAACTACTGCCGCTCAACAAACAAACCAACGCTGCTCCCGACACCGCGCACAACAAGAAACGACCCGAGAAGAATGATCTGCAGGTAAGCTAGCGGCACACTGTACAAGTAAGCTGCTTTACAGGAGCTCTCTTACAAGTCAACGATAAACACTGTCTTTGAACAGTTGAGCTAGCTACTGCCGCTCGACAAACAAACCAACGTCACTTCCACCACCGCGCACAGCGATCAAGGGTTGACCGTCACTTCCAACACCGCGCACAGCTATCAAGGGTTGACCGTCACTTCCAACACCGCGAACAGCGATCAAGGGTTGACCGTCACTTCCAACACCGCGCACAGCGATCAAGGGTTGACCGTCATTTCCAACACCGCGAACAGAGATCAAGGGTTGACCGTCACTTCCAACACCGCGCACAGCGATCAAGGGTTAGCCGATTCTTCGTTACCTCCGATGTATGTATGTTTTAATACTGTAAGTTATAGAGTTTGATAATGCTATGGCGGACTTATCCAACGAGGATTTATTTCAGTCAATATGCACATTGCACTTCCACAAGTCGAGGTCAAAAGTTTTCACTTTCAATTAGTTCTGTCAAACTATTGCCCTAGAAAATAACATAACATTACCGCTAGCATTAAACCTGATACCAACTTGACTGTCTTATTTGATAAACAAACCACTCGCCTCGACAAAATCTCAAGTTTACGTGCTAATCACACTATAGAACTAGTCCAAAATGCAAATACACCCGAAACAAATACTTATCAAACATTCACTCACAAATTCTATTAGAATTAATCATCGAAAACCTAAGTTTTTCGCAAAATTATCAATAAATCGCTCTAACCTCAAACCATATTTCGATCGGGTATCTCTACATTGCCTTTGGATTTTAGAGATGAGGTATATCACGCACTCATACACAATTCAATTATTTAATCGGAATAAACTAGTTGAATCTTTGAAAATATAAAGAGAGAAATAGATAAGACAAATAAGTGGTTAGACTTCTATCCATTACCATTAAAAAATGTATGTTATAATGAATGAATCACGGCCGCGTTCCTATACGCGCCTAAATCACTTTCGAATCAAACTGTCAGCGATCAGATTGTATGGGTTTCGCCTGCTGGCAGTAATTCGGTACGCGCTTTGAATGCGCTAAAATCGATTTCAGCGCGTCTTGAAACGCAAGGCACATCGATTCCTTTATTTGCGTGACCCCTTATATCAGGGCTGCCAGGTGAAAAGAAATTTTAAATATTATAATCGTCTTTTTATTACCAATTTATATTTTTATTAATTTACCTAGTTTTTATATTCAGTTTATACTCATATTTAATTTTAGGTCATTCATAGGTCAACCAATCAATCGTTCAATCTGTGTTGCCATTTCTACGGCAATTGACGTGTTTTACGGAAATCAGACATAATTTAATAAAATAAAAAAAATAAAAAATGTTTATTTCCTTCAAATACATTTAAATTTGACAAATATGCCGATGTCCCTCTTTAAGCTTAACACCTGTGTTGAGGGACACCGCTCTTCCTTACCACATCAATATATTGAAGAAAACAACAATTAAACCAATAAAATGAAAAAGAATACAAAACTACCCACTTACATCACAATATAAAAAATATATGCGCGTGTATATGTATGTGTGTGTGTGTGAGGTGTGTGTGGGGGTGTGTGTGCGTGTGTGAGTGAGTGAAGTGAGTGTGTGTATGTGTGTGCTAAACTCATAATAAATATCTTGACTAAATATCTAAATCTAAATATCTATTAATCTTTTAATAAATTTTCAATATCCTCATAGGATTTCGTTGCTAGCCAAATTAGTAGAAGTTTTTTAGTTTCAGACTTAGTTTTAGTATATATGTTTAACTCTTTATTTATAGTATTAAAAATACGAGCAGCTCGTCTATTGAATTGTCTAGCAGCAAAAGTAGTCCTAGTTTTAGGTCGTTCAGCGACATCATATTTCCTTCTTTTATTTAGGATTTCAGGGTTAAAGGGTAGGTTTTTATGAAGTCGTAGTGTACTAAGTAGAACATACAGTTTACGTACAGATAAGAGTTTAGTTAGCCGGTAAAGATCATCTGTAGGAAATCGTCTCTTTTTAAAATACATAATTTTAATTAAGTTTCTCTGTGCCCTTTCGATGTCAAGGAATCGAGTTTTTGCTGAGCCACCCCATACTGGAATGCAGTATGTGATTATGGATTGAACCAGTGCTACATATATTTCCTTAAGGATATTCCTACTTGTCTGTTCAGTTACTTTCGGAACCACGTATCGAAGAGTTTTAAATACCCAAACCATCTTTCGAATTCTCAGGATGACATGTTCCAGGTGTGAATACCATGATAGTCTTTGATCCACAAATACGCCAAGGTATTTGGTCTGCTTGACTTTTTTTATATCTGGACAAGTACATGAGTTTGTATATAAGGTGCAATGACAGCTATGTATCTTTAAAGTAAAATCAGAAGAGGGTTGTGCATTGTCGTAGATGCTGAAACAGATGTAGTTGGTCTTATCTGTGTTTAAGGTGAGTATATTATTATACAGCCACATTTTAATTTGTCTAAGACCAAGCTCAGCCGTCTCAGCTATCTCCTTCCAAGTGTCAGCTGAGAATACGACAGCAGTGTCATCGGCGTACGAAAATATTTGGGCATTACTGATCTGCATCTGGCACAAATCATTTATGTAGACCAGAAACAATGTGGGTCCAAGGACGCTCCCCTGTGGCACGCCGTATGACACTACTTCGCATCCTCCTGTCGTATTACCAATCTTAACTTTTTGCTGTCTGTTAGATAAATAACTTTTGAACAAACTGAGAGAAGCTCCTCTTATTCCAATCGTTTCGAGCTTGTGTATAAGTATGGGAACAGAGACGGTGTCAAAAGCCTTTTTGAAGTCCAAAAATACAGCCAAACACTTCTTACCCTTGTCTATATTTTCAGTCACAGAAGATGTTAGTGCCAATATTGCATCTTCAGTAGACCTACCTTGTTGAAAACCAAACTGATTTTGAGCCAAGATGTCAAATTTATTTAGATAGTTTAAGAGTCTCTTATTTATAAGTTTTTCAAAAATCTTTGCTATAACAGGCAAAACAGATATTGGCCTATAGTTACTAACATCGTCTCTATCCCCACCCTTATACACAGGCGTTACAACAGACAGTTTTAGTGCAGTTGGAAACATGCCCTTTTCGAAACAGAGATTTACCGCATGAGTTAAAACAGGAACTATAACTGATTTAGCAAGCTTTATGAAAAGGGTTGGCACATTGTCCCAGCCTGGAGCGCTATCCGATTTCAGATTGGATATTATACTATGTATTTCATCATCGTCTACAGGTAAGAGAACAAATGAGTTGGGTTTAGATGGAAGATCTTTTAGATAACTATTTACATCATTAGTACTCGGCTGGTTTGTCTGAGCTAGATCTTTACCTATGTTGCAATAATATTTGTTAATGAAATTGGCTGATTCTACAGGAGAAGATTTTAAATTTTGTAATTCTGTATTAATTTTATTATTTTTACTAGTATAAGTTATTTCTTTTACATTTCTCCATAATAATTTATTATTGTTTATATATTTTTCTAATATATCTCTGTCATACTTTCTCTTTAGACGTTTTACTAATTTATTGCAGAAATTTCTATACCTTCTATACGTTATTTTTACAATTTCATTGTTTGGATCATTTTGTGTATCACGCTGTAATTTATTACGATTACGTATACAACGCAGGACACCTTGTGTGATCCATGGTTTAAGTGTTCTATATCTAGAAGGAATGTTGGATTCTACTGTATTTTTCTTCAGGACATCAATTAATGCATAGATTAAAGAGTTAATGACTTCATTTGGATCAGTAGAGAATAATAAGTTATCGATGTTTTTATTTTTTAGTTCTTCAAGGGCTTTCTCAAAATTTATCGTCTTTTTAGTTTTACAAGCTGTAAATTGTTTTTTTATTTTTGTTAGATATAGTAAAGGTGTTAAATGGTCTGTAACCGAGGTATTAAGAATAGCTATTTTTGCCAGAAATTTCCTTTCATTAAATTTTACCATAAAGTGATCGAGACAACTTTTTTGTCTAGTAGGTATGGTGTGTCCTGCGATGATGCCGTGTAAAGCTAACATATTTAAGTACATATGTCTATATTTTTGTTCATAGTATGTCTCCGTTTCTTTTAAGGCTATATTTATATTTATGTCACCAGTAATTATTACATTTTGATCTAAAGTAGAATTTTCTAAATGGAAGTTTAACGAATCAATGAAGTCTTCGGAATTTTGGTGTGATGGCGATCTGTAGATACACATCAAACTATTATTTAGTATATCCAGCTGTAGGCAAGAAGCTTGAGCTAGTTTAACTTCCTTTAT